>JBBPBX010063904.1:0-20399 GCA_038048925.1 Garcialebias charrua | reverse complement strand
GGCGCCACTTGGTTCAATATACAAGGCAATATACAAGGCAGGTTCAATACACAAGCTCATTAGTTGAGTCGGCCATTTTGAATCAAACTAGCTACTTAGGTGAGTCAGCCATTTTGAATCAACCAAGCTCATTAGGTGAGGCGGCCATTTTGAATCAGGGCGCCATCTTGGTTCAATATACAAGGCAATATACAAGGTAGGTTCAATACACAAGCTAGTTAGGTGAGGCGGCCATTTTGGATCAAACCAGCTCATTAGGAGAGGCGGCCATTTTGGATCAACCAAGCTCATTAGGTAAGGCGGCCATTTTGAATCAGGACGCCATCTTGGTTCAATATACAACGCAATATACAAGTCAGGTTCAATACACAAGCTAGTTAGGTGAGGCGACCATTTTGGATCAAACCAGCTCATTAGGAGAGGCGGCCATTTTGGATCAACCAAGCTCATTAGGTGAGGCGGCCATTTTGAATCAGGGCGCCATCTTGGTTCAATATACAAGGCAATATACAAGGTAGGTTCAATACACAAGCTAGTTAGGTGAGACGGCCATTTTGGATCAAACAAGCTCATTAGGTAAGGCGGCCATTTTGAATCAACCAAGCTCATTAGGTGAGGCGGCCATTTTGAATCAGGGCGCCATCTTTGTTCGATATACAAGGCAATATACAAGGCAGGTTCAATACACAAGCTCATTAGGTGAGTCGGCCATTTTGAATCAAACAACCTCATTAGGTGAGTCGGCCATTTTGAATCAAACTAGCTAATAAGGTGAGTCGGCCATTTTGAATCAAACTAGCTAATTAGGTGAGTCGGCCATTTTGAATCAAACTAGCTAATTAGGTGCGTCGGCCATTTTGAATCAAACTAGCTAATTAGGTGAGTCGGCCATTTTGAATCAAACTAGCTAATTAGGTGAGTCGGCCATTTTGAATCAAACTAGCTAATTAGGTGAGTCGGCCATTTTGAATCAAACTAGCTAATTAGGTGAGTCGGCCATTTTGAATCAAACTAGCTAATTAGGTGAGTCGGCCATTTTGAATCAAACAAGCTAATTAGGTGAGTCGGCCATTTTGAATCAAACAAGATAATTAGGTGAGTCAGCCATTTTGAATCAAACTAGCTAATTAGGTGAGTCGGCCATATTGAATCAAACATGCTCATTAGTTGAGGCGGCCATTTTGAATCAAACAAGCAAACTAGGTGAGACGGCCATTTTGAATTAAACAAGTAAATTAGGTGAAGCGGCCATTTGAACAAGCAAATTAGGTGAAGCGGCCATTTTGATTGAGATATGGAACTTATATTTGGCAAATGGGTAGCTAACAATGATCCCTAATAAATTTCAATTGAAAATCCAACTTCCAAGATGGCCGACAACGCAAAAAAGTCAAAATACTGTAAAATGGTCAATTTTAATGATATAGAGCTGAAACTTGGTATGGTGATAGCCGACAATGTTTCCTATCAAATTTCATATCAAAATCAAAAATCCAAGATGGCCGCCATAGCTACTTTCAAATGGCTATAACTCGGCCATCTTTATACATAGAAAGCTGAAATTTGGTGAGGTTGTAGCTGAAGACATCCTCTATCACGTACGGAAACCAAAAATAAAAATCCAAGATGGCCGCCATAGCTACATTCAAATGGATTTAACTCAGCCATCTTTATACATAGGGAGCTGAAATTTGGTGAGGTTGTAGCTGAAGACATTCTGTATTACGTACCGAAACCAAAAATAAAAATCCAAGATGGCCGACATAGCTAAAAGAGAAAAAATGCCATAACTCAGCCATCTTTATACATAGAGAGCTGAAATTTGGTGAAGTTGTAGCTGACAACATTCTCTATCACGTACAAAAAACGAAAATAAAAATCCAAGATGGCCGCCTTAGCTAAAAAGAAAAAACACCATAATTCAGCCATTTTTAATGCTATTTAGTTGAAATTTGGTGTAATCGGAGCTGAAAATGAACCCAAACACCTTTACTATCATTTCAAGAATTTTATTTGGCTCCGTGATATGTGCTATTAACATTTGGAGCCATTTGTATTCAGGATGGCTGCTAACGGGCAGTAGCCTGGCAGCCCCCGTCAAAGTTTCTCCAGGAACTTTCTAGTTTAAAATTTTTGTCCTTTAATATAAAAATGTCTTTAAAAAAACACGTTAAAATCATATTCTGTGTAAGTTATAAACATTCTGCACTGTATTTTATTATATTTACAGCTTTTTTTAACTTGTTCTGTTTTCTTTGGTAATAGAATAAGCAACATTAATATATAGAGAGGTGGTCCCTGAGTTACGACGCAGTTCCGTTCCTACGCCCGTTCGAAAGACGGAAATAGTCGTAAGTCGGAAATTACGTCCAAACAGCACCTCATACGTACAGTACTTTATTTTACCAAGCACTTAGCCTATACTAACACATTACCCTACATAATTATCAAAAAACACTTACATTTAAGAGACATAATGAAGGAAAAAAAAGAGTTAATAACCTACTGGTATGCTGGTGACTGTCTGTTAGCATATTAGCTCATTGCACCTCTGAGTTCTGCAGCTTCCAGCTGCTTCACACGGCCCACAGCATTTGCAGCAATGTATGTTAGCATGTTAGTTAGCTTCTGCCGCTTCCAGCTGCTTCACTCGGTCCACAGCGTTTATAGACACTAACCTCCTCTGCTGTCTTCCTGCCCAAACAATGGGGTCTGTAGTAATTTTCCACTGAAGCTACTTCCCACCGAGTGCTCTCCCCACTCCCTCCTGTAAATTTAAAGGCGCATGAACCATTTAAAGGCGCATAAACCACGTAACTGTTTTGAGAAGACAAACTGGTCTGTCTTCAGGGAGGCAGCCACGAATGGGAGTTCAGTGGATCTGGAACTTTATGCGTCCTCAGTTCTGGGTTACATCAGCACATGCTCTGAAAATGTATCCATAAAAAAATATGTTAAATCTTACCCCAACGAAAAACCCTGGTTAAATAAAGAAGTCCGCACCCTGCTAGCAGCCAGGGACACTGCATTCAAGTCCGGAGATACAGAGGAGCTGAGAAAGAGCAGGAAAGAACTGGTTGATGGCATTAAGAAGGCCAAGGCCACGTATGCACAGAGGATCGAGGGACAGTTCACCTCACAAGACCCACGGAGCATGTGGAAGGGCATCAAATGCATAACAGATTACAAAGGCAAGAACAAACAATGCCCCAGGGACCCATCTCTGCCTGATGCCCTCAATAAGTTTTATGCACGTTTTGAAGATCCAAACAGACCAGCTAGCACCAGACTCACCTCATCACCAGATGAAGAGCATCTCAGAGTGACCGCAGCAGAAGTGAGAGGCAGTCTCAGAAGGATCAACCCTCATAAAGCAACCGGACCAGACAACATCCCAGGGAAAGTTCTGAAGGAATGTGCGGACCAGCTCTGTGAGGTGCTGGCTGACATCTTCACCACCTCACTTGCACTGGAGTCAGTTCCCACCTGCCTGAAGACCGCGACCATCATCCCAGTCCCAAAGAGCTCCACAGTGACTGGTCTGAATGACTATAGACCGGTGGCCCTCACCCCGATAGTCGCTAAATGTTTTGAGAAACTGGTCATGTCCCACATCAAGACAACCGTCAACATCAGCGAGGACCCTCATCAATATGCATACCGTGAGAACCGATCAACAGAGGACGCCATCTCCTCTGTGGTCCACACTGCTCTCACCCACCTGGATCAGAAGGACTCATACGTGCGTCTGCTCTTTGTGGACTTCACATCTGCCTTCAACACCATGATCCCCCAAACTCTGATAGACAAACTATCCACACTTGGACTAAGCCCCTCTATTTGTAACTGGGTCTTAGACTTCTTAACAAACAGACCACAGTCCGTGAAGATCCACAACTTCTCCTCCTCCACCATTACCCTCAGCACTGGCTCTCCTCAAGGATGTGTGCTGAGCCCTCTTCTGTTCACTCTGCTCACATATGATTGTACAGCCACACATCCAGGCTGTCATATTGTTAAGTTTGCAGATGATACAGTGTGGTGGGATGCATCACAAACAATGATGAGTCCAGCTACAGACAGGAGGTGGAACACCTGGAGAGCTGGTGCAAAGAGAATAATCTTCACATGAATGTGAAGAAGACAAAGGAGATGATTGTGGACTTCAGAAGGAACAAACACACCCATGCCCCACTGAACATAGGTGGATCTGCGGTGGAGGTGGTCTCCAGCTACAAATACTTGGGTGTACACTTGAATGATAACCTCAGCTGGAGCAACAACACCACCAGCCTGATCAAGAAAGGTCATCAGAGACTCTACTTCCTCAGACGGCTGAGACGAGCTGGTCTGAGCAGCCCAGTCCTCACCTCCTTCTACAGGTGTGCAGTGGAGAGCATCCTGTGCTCCAGCATCAACGTGTGGCATGGAGGCTGCACAGTTGCAGAGAGGAAAGCTCTACAGAGAGTGGTGAAGGCTGCACAGAAGTCTGTTGGAGTCAGTCTCCCCACCATCACAGACATTTACACCTCCAGATGCAGGAAAAGAGCCACCTGCATCATGAAAGACCTCACTCACCCAGCACACTCACTCTTTGCCCCACTCCCCTCAGGACGGAGGTTGAGGAGCATCAAATGTAGAACCACTAGACTGAGGAACAGCTTCTACCCTGAGGCTGTTAGACTCATGAATAAATAAATAATAAGAATAAACACTGCAAAATATCACATCATGCTGATGCTGATCTGTTTTCTTGTTGCTGTGTTCATCTGTGACCATCTGCTCATACAGACTCATGTTCGTGCTGCTGTTTATAATGATGTTTTTCCACTACATTAGGGCTTAGTGTATTACTAGTTGATGTTTCTCTTAGTTAATTCTAGATGTTATTACTGTTTTTCTCTTGCATTTGTTGTTGGATGTAACTGGGACCCCGTGTACATAATCTCGTTTTCATCACATGTACCACATGCGGTGCAAATGACAATAAAGACTCTCTGACTCTGACTCTCTGACTCTGACTCTAACTCGAACAATGCTTTTCAATGGGAGGGCGTTCGTAAAGTTGAAACGTCGTAAGTCGAGGCCGTCGTAACCCGGGGACCACTTGTACATAATACACAGCAATCTAGCAAAAATATAATCAGTAATTGCTGGTAAACATGCAACAATACTATACTTTAAATAATAGTTATGTATAAGGAGAGAGGGGATGGGTGTTCACATAATATTTTACTTATAATTTGTGAGTCTTTTAAATGGTAAATGGACTCTACTTATAAAGCACCTTTCTATCTTATCAAGACACTCAAAACTCTTTACAACACAATATGTGTCCTCCTTGACTCATTCACAAAGCACTCTACTAGATCTATATAAAGATTAATCAGAGCTTTATGACATTCATACATCGATCGGACTCACATTGGGGACAATGAGGGGTTCAGTGTCTTGCTCAGAGACGCTTCAACATGTGACTGCTGGTGGATTCGAACCCTTAACTCTTGCATTGGAGGACGACTACTATAACCACACAGCCACATCCGCCCTATATTAAAAATGCACAAATTACAATATCTTAAAATGTTGTATCTAATATGTTAGAGCAACAAATCCAGTAGGTTAAAATGGTTCCCTCTAGAGGGTAAGGGAATGCTGGCACTTGTTCTTTCAGCTGCTCCCTTCTTTAGGGGTTGCCAGAGTGAACCCACATGAAAGATTTTCCAGTTGATGTACGCCAATGACATTTGTGATGGGCTCAGAACTGCAGCCCTTGGATTACAAAAACACAACGCCGACTGTTAAGCTAACAGCCCTGGAATGTTGGAGCTTCTAGTTTTTTTGTTGTTGTTTTGTTTTTACTTAACGTTCTGCTAAGTTCTCATTAGTTATTATTGTTCCATATTTTCTTAACAGAGCACTTTGCTCTCAGACTGCAGGTTCACTTGTGGTTCCTAGAGTTTCCAAAAGTAGACTGGGAGGCAGATCTTTCAGTTGTCATGCTCCTCTCTTGAGGAACCAACTTCCAGTTTCTATATGTGAGGCTGACACATTGTCCAGTTTTAGGACAGTCTTTCCTTTTTGATCAATCCTATTACAGTATTGTGGTTGGTTTGGGTTTCCTGAGCTATCCCTAAGTTATGCTGCTATATGCTTAGGCTGTTGGGAGGAAAAATTGACCGCTTTTCATCCGATGAACAGTTACAACTTACAATTGAATACGAATAGTTTGTATTTGTAATTATCTCTATCTTAACATAATGTTGTTGTTGTTGTTTTTATCTTTCCTCCCATAGAAAGTACATCTGGACCTGTCATTCTGTGCTTGTCTGTTTCTGCTTCCTGTCCTCTCAGACCCAGCCGGTGGGAGCAGATGGCTGCTCGTCCTGAGCCTGTTTCTGTTGGAGGTTGCTATTTTTTAAAAAGGGAGTTTTTCATTTCCACTGTCTCCTTTGTGTTTGTTCAGGATGGGAGACTGTGACAAAGAGAAGATTCAACACAGTCTGCAGCTTCCTTAGACAGAGAACTTTTATTAATTGGCTTTTCATGCATGTGAATATATTTGTTCAGTGCCCTGAGTTGACTACTGCTGTGACTTTGTGCTTTATAAATAAACTGAATTGAACTGCTCAAAAAATATATATTTTTTTTCAATTCTTCATTACAAGAATATCAAAGCAATTGCACTATATCAATACAAAGTCATCAATATATATTTTAATGTTTGAAGTATATTTTAGTTAGGCCTGAATATTATTGCATATGTGGTAAATAATTATGTTTTACCAAAGATATATTTTAACATGTCTCTCGAGACACACTGAGAAGAATGTTGTGATCAACCAAATGTATCAAAACAAGACTAGACTTTGTAACCAAGCATCTACATTCTCCTTTTAATAGCCATCTTATCACCAGCAAACTGTTTTTTTTTTTCACTCTTTGTGCTGTTTGTGGGATTCAGTTTGGTTTGGTGGCTCCTCAGATTAAACCATTTTTTTGGGATGAAAGATGAAACGTCTCAGCAACAAAAACAACTGTCCAGATGACCTGACTACATTGTTGGATTTATACCTGGATTACTAAGCATGCATTTTGGTTATTCTCCTTTTAAATTGTTTTATTAGTTTTGTTTCCAATCAGTACAGATTGCTAAATTTGTCAGTTTTTCTTTGCTTGGCACTTCAAACATGTTTTTAGAATCATTTTTAGCCAAAGAGCAGGTGCTGAATGCTGAATTTATATTTGAGAAATGAAAGCATATAAATTAAGGGTGTAAAATGAAAACAAACGTAGGAGGCTTAATATTGAATCTCAATAAAAACCACCTTAAAAACGATTATTTTATTTTATTTATTTATTTGTGTGAGGCGAGGGGGGTAAACCCTCATTGGGTTTAATAAGATATTTGGCCATCTTGGCTCTGCTCATGATTTCTTCCAGTGTTGTTCAAATTAGTATTGTTCAATCCAGTATTTGTTTATGACAGGTGATGGCATAAAAGTGAAAACTAGATGTCATCTAAACCTTACCAGACAAATTTTTACTAATTAGCATTTTGTAATATTGATCGAATTGACTGCATGTAATTAGAGTTTAATCTGTTTTACACTTGCGAGATTTGGAACCGTTCTACAGTGCCCTGAGTTGACTTGTGTTGTGAATTATCACTATAAAAAAATTAACAACATTTTTAATTAAATTATAATGTGACAGTACTGATTAGAGTAGCTTTAAATTGTATCAGCAGGTGCAGGACGCTTGACTGAATAGCCAACCACACAGAGCAGTTGTATCTATTCATGCCAGATGTGGATGTGGTCCTCGGAGACCTCACAGTCTTAGAATGGAGAATGAGGTGGTGACATCCATTGTTCTTGTCCCTCCATCATCACATTGCTGACATAATTGCGGTTGGGGGGTGGCGTTGTGGCTGAGTGGCTAGAACAGTTGTCCTGCCAACGCAAGAGCTGGGGGTTCAATTCCACCAGCAATCATGTTGGAGTGTCCCAGGGCAAGACAATGGACCCCTCATTGCCTCCGATATGTGTCCCATTGGTGTATGAATGTGATAAAACTCTGATTATTCTCTGTATAGATGTAAGAAAGTGCTGTAGGAATGGGTAAATGAGGGCAAAGATTGTGTTGTAAAGAGTTTTGAGTATCTTGATGAGAGAAAGGTGTTATATAAGGACAGTCCATTTACCATTTACCATAATGGTTGACCACTTGTCAAGTCACTTCTTGATTCCTCCATTCATTTGTAACCAATGGCAATTAGTGAAGACCACTACATCCTGTTTTTGGACGCCATTATTTACTCAGTTATTTTTAAACCTTCTCTGAGCCATAGCAGTTATAGCCAACTAATATCACACATATGGTCAACAGTGCTGAATGAGCTGTCAAAGTCAGAGGTAGATTTAAGGTTAACCTTTAAATGTGTGCATGTGTTTACCTACCACTCCACACAATATTCAAAATTAATTTAAAAAAAATGTTTTACCCATTTCTCCTTTCCATGTTGAGGGAAGCTGGTGTCTTTCTCCAACAGTTGTATAAGAAGTCAGACAGGTCGGCAAAAGACCTGGACAGGTCACAAGTCATACACAGGATCACATCGAGACAAACAAGACAATCAAATACACTTTCACACCTAGTGACAATTGAGGTTCACTAATCAACCAAACATACATGTTTTTGGTCTGTGGGAGAAACCGGAGTACCTGGAGAAAACCCATTTGCACAGGGAGTACATTCAAACTCCACTGAGAAAGGCCACAGGTCAGCAAATGATCTTGTGACCTTCTCACTGAGAGGCAACAGCTCTAACCACTCCTCCACTATGCTGCCATCCAAAATAATCAACACAAAAGTTCACTTTAAGCATCTATTTGAACACAAAAAACCCTAACCCTAAAGCACCTGTAAGCTGCCAGCTAACGAGAGTAAACAGCAGCAACAAGATGGTTGTCAGTGATTTGAATCAAACATGTCTGCATCTACTGTATTGCCCAACAGTGGCGATTGAAGGGTCTGACCTTTTGGGGTGTTTAGCCCCAGTACTGACTTAATTACATGCACCCCATGCTGTGGTTTGTGAGAAGTGAAAAAGCTTACGACACCTGGTATTCTGAGGCGGTCTCCCATCCAAGTACTAACCAGGCCCCACCCTGCTTAGTCTTCTGAAATCAGACGAGATAGGGAATGTTCAGGGTGGTGTGGCTGTAAATGAGAAGCTCAGACAGATGTAAGACTTTTAAAGGATTATGCAAACAGACTAAACTTAGGCAACCATAAATTACAACATATAGCTGCAAACAAAACACACAAAACAATGTACAACTGGCTTTAAGCATTAACCTTTAATTTAGCAACTAAGCAATGTAAATATGACAGAAAATTGAGGATTTATCTACAGTTACCATCATACAATTAACTTGTGGTACTTCCTGTTACTTATATTCACCTGCTCATGAGGTCGGCCACTGGCCTTTATCATCTTTTACATTTTTCCAGACTCAGTTTAGGCTTTGAAAATGTGACAAACTGTATTCCACCCTATAAACGCTCAGGATAACGCATGTCTGAACTGCATGTTCTCCACTGACAATGTTTAACCATTTTTTCTGAAGATTTTTCATGAAATCCCTCTGACCGCAAAGCGTTCATAATACAAACTCTCAACAATGTTGGTCAGAGGAAAAAGAGAGTGGAGCTCTTGCAGGTAAAGAAAGTTCACTTAGGGACATATTGGAATCGAATCGCCAATTGGTCAGATGCTGACAAGCATACGATTCAATGACAGGTGGCACTGAGGAGCCAACTCGTGCAAAAAAAATCATAGACTTTACTGGCGCATTCAAGACTGTCATCATTTATTCCATATTTATTCCGAATTCATTCAATATTTTGTTTAATCTAAGGTTGAAAAATTAAGCTTACTTACAAAATCCTAATGATTTTTTTTCAGGGGTGTTAAGTTAAATTTTAGGTGTGCTTGAGCACCCCCAAAAAGAGTCTAAAATCGCTACTGGTGTCCAAATCAAATAAATGTGACCAGGGCAGCTGAGAACTACAGCTCAGCCTTTTACACAACAGATGTCACCATTAGGTCAGAACAGATTGTCTTTCCATCACTTCTCCAACACTCTGAGGCTGACCATGTTGTTAGACAGAAGTGTTGGGGGCCCTCGGTGCCTCATTTATCAGTTTAGTTCAGGAGTGAGCTGGGCAAATGACCATTCTGTCATCATTATAAAAATACCATCATATTGGATAAAAAATAACTTTTTTACACGTTATTTGTAATGGTTCATCTGTAAATAAATATATATGTAAAACTAAACATTGTGTGAGCAAAATAAGAAAGACTGTTGAGGTCTTCTAGAGTATTCAGCTTTGGCAACTTTGTTGTGAGCAGCAAAGTGCTAGAACATTAGAAAAAAAAATTAAAGAAAAATCAGTGCTGTTGCTATTCAAATATAGTAATGCATGAAGTTCAAACACATTATATTCTAAACTTTAATATACTGTACTTTGTACAAGTTACCCAAATATGAACATTTTTGTCCCATTTATTATGACAAAAATGTCTCAAAATGACAACTCAGACTGAGGAAGTCTTTCGGACGAAAGACGAAACATTTCTACATTTTTTTTTTTGCTTTGTTTTGTTTTATTTTTTGAATGTCCAGAGGACCAGATTGAGCTTTTTTAGACTCAAAATGACTATTTTACTAGACCTCTGAATATTGCTTGTACTATTTGATACCAAACCAGCCACTGGGGAGCACAAGCCAGTGTATATCTCTTGTGCTAGTCCCAAGCCCGGGTAAATGGTGAGGGTTGTGTCAGGAAGGCATCCGATGTAAAACTCTTTTGCCAAAACTACAATGTGAGTTCATCAAAACGAAACCATACCTGATTGGTCAAGGCCAGGTTTAACAATGAATGCCACCAATGATGTTGACAAATGGTGCTGGCAGAAAATGTGCTACTGTTAGTTAAATACCACAAGGGAAACGTGTCAGGAGACATAGGGAGAAGATGAAAGTGAAGAATGTAGAACTGAAGGTTGCAACTCTAAATGTGGGGACAATGGCAGGCAAATGTAGAGAGCTGGCTGACAAGATGTAGAGAAGGAAGGTAAAACACATAAAGCATCTGTTTCATGTGTCCAAGAGACCAAGTGGAAGGCAGCAAGGCTCACAGCATTGGAGCAGGGTTCAAACTGTTTTACCATGGTGTGGATAGAAAGAGAAATGGAGTAGGGGTGGTCCTGAAGGAGGAGTTGAGAAAGAATGTAGTAGAGGTGAAAAGAGTATCAGATAGGGTGATGTGCCTGAAGGTAGAAGGAAAAGGTCTGATGCTAAATATTGTCGGTGGTTATGCTCCACAGGTTAGATGTGATGTGGAGGAGAAAGATGAATTCTGGAAAGCTCTGGATGAAGTGATAGAGAGTATTCCCAGGGTGGAGAGAGTGGAGATTGGAGCAGACCTGAATGGACATGTTGGTGAAGGAAACAGAGGGGATGAGGAAGTGATGGGTAGGTTTGGTGTCAAGGAAAGAAACCAGGAAGGACAGATGGTTGTGGATTTTGTCAAGAGAATGGAAATGGCTGTAGTTAACACCTATTTCCAAGAGGGAGGAACACAGATTGACCTAAGGAGTACAAGGGTCGACTACATTCTATGTAGAAGAGGAAACCTAAAGGAGATTAGGGACTGTAAGGTTGTGGCAGGGGAGAGCGTGGCCAGACAGTCCCTGTCATCTCTATGCCTGCTGCAGATCTCCTGGTTCCTTCACCTGCTGCAGAGTGGCTGGTCCCTTTGCCTGTTGTGGAGCTGCTGGTCACATCTGCATCTTTTCTGGTTCCATCAGCAGCAGTCCACTTTTCTGACTCATCGCCACCTGCGGCTCTCATCTCTGGTTTGCCATCAGCAATGGTCTCTCCAGTGGGCTCTTCACCTCCCTTCATTCAGAGGCAGAGAGGGTCCAGGCGGACGCAACTTGCACCAAATGACAAATGGACTCAAGTCAGACAGAGCTCCTGCCCAGTTATGGATGGTCTCCTGTCCATCCACCTGAACTGTTGTCCCATGGTGGATGGTCTCCCAGTCTTTCACCTGAACAGTTGTCCCGTGAGGTCTACCAGCTGCCTACCTGAACTATTGCCCCTGTGGTGGACGGGCCCCTGTCCACTCGCTGGAACTTTTTGTTCCAGCGAGTATTTTTTTCCAGCGAGTGTTTTTGAGTATTTTGGTCCCAGATTTAACCTGTAGATTATTATTTTTTTATCCCTTGTGTTTTCCTTGTGCCCATGGTCCTGTATTCCCCACCTCCTCCCACCCAAGTTAGAATAATTTCGGGGACATCAGGGAGGATTTGTGACTTGTGACGATTTGCATTCACTAGTGTGTCTCCCCCTTCTAGTCTATCCCAGCTTCTGCCACTCCCACCTGATCCTGATTGTCCTTTCTCCACGTATTTGTCATTGTCTCTTTGTTAGCGTCTGTATATAAGTCTGTGTCTCTGTGTTCCTCATTGTCTGGGCATTCACTTTCTGGTATGGCTTCCTGTTCCTGTCTTTCCCCATGTCTCCTCATCCACTATGTAAGTTTTGCTTCCACACCAGCTTTTGGTTTCAGTTAATAAATATTACTTCTTATTTTACTTTTTCAAGTCCCTCTGTTTCCTCCTTGTAGGTTCTACCACCACCAGCTTCCGACAACCTGGGATGAAGAATGATTGGCAGGCTAATTGGAAAAACACTGAGGGTGCTTACTGAGGGTAAATGGGAGATGACACAAGAAATACAAAAATGGAAAAGATCTAAACTGAACAGAAAAACAACAGAACCCAAAGGGGGAAAAAAACTAAAAGCACAAAAAAGCACAGATATGACATTGCTCTGTTTGAAGGGTGTCTGTGCTCCGGGGATGCTCTGCTATAGGTGCCCCATACCTCTACTGTCCAAGAGGTGAGAGGAAAGAAAATTTCCTTGGGGATCATCAAATAATTACAATATCATTATTCTCTCCGAAAAATAAATATAATTAGAGTTTCACACCAGAAAAGATTTTGGGGGAAAAAAACTTTATTTACCTGTTGTTAGATTATTATTTTTTAAGAGTGCATTGCCAAAGGCATGACATGAAGCTGGTGAAAAAAATTAAAACTCCGGGGAAAATCATAAAGTAGGAAAATTATTCTAACTTTGCTCAAAATATTTATTTCCAAAACTCTGCAAAGCTCATCTTCTAAATTCAATTTTGATTTGTTTTGCTTCACATAAGTGTGTGGAAAATGGGTTAATAAGCAGATAATGCAAATTTTGTTTGTTTCTCTAATGCTGAGTTTGGCACTTATTATGATTATTACTCATTTTTATTGCCAACAAAAAGCGAGTAATAATGTTTTTGACCGTGTATTTGCGTATCTGTTACCAAAATATCCATCAGATATTAACATACTGAATCTTGCAGAAAGTAATCACTGCATGTATTTCTTTAACACAAAAACCTTTTGAAGACAATTTAATATGAACTCCACAAACTCATCTTTGAATTCACAAAATGACTATAATTCTGTTGGTTTTACAGGTATTGTGATAAAATATGATTATTTACAACACTTACTCCAAGTGCTACTCCTTGCACAAAACTTTGCTTTGCAAAAACTGTCGGAGTTAGCCATGTTTGACTGTTTTTAGACCTTGTGAATAATTGGACACATTGTAATGAAACATGAAAAATGTAACTATCGGATGTACATCCACAACTGATTACATTCTAATTTAAGATGACCACCCAACCTACTGTGCATTAGCCAACACAAAAATGGTTATAACTTAGACAGTTTTACAGAAAAGGCTAAAATCTGATGTGATAGTGGCTGAATTTCATCATAACACTCACTCTAAGCATGTCAACTCGGGAGATCACATAAAACATTATTGCCAAGCTTTAACCAGAACAGAACTTTAGCTCTATCAATTTCTACATCAGAGGATCACAGTCTAAATGGCATGAAAGGCTGTAGGCGACAAGCATTCAGTCAAGGAATGCTGGGCCTCTGCATTGAAGCAACACTGAGGGCAGCAAACCCTTTAATGAAGCGGCAGCCATGTGGAGCAATGTGTAGGCTGGTTTTCTAATCAGAAACCATGAGTTCGAGTCCATGAGACAATAAATATTATCTCTACTGAAGAGAGTTTGGTTTTAACATTGAATGCATTTTAGCTACAGTGCAAGTTAATTGGTAGATATTATAATGAATAGAACCCTCAAAGCCTGTTACATAAAAAAAATGATGGTAAATCAATAAATCCAGAGACAAAGTACCTCAGTTAATTCTGAGTTCATGAATGAAATTGTCTTGCTGGTAGGTATTTCATTGTATTGATTGTCCACCGTTGGTTCTGCAGCCTTGTGTTATGAACAGAATCCCTGGCACTGGTCTTCAGGTGAATTAATTTCTGCTTATTTAGGAATAGCTTTAAATTTGCTTTTGTTTCGTTAAATGCTGTAGAAAAGGCAATATATCACCAAGTTGGCGTTTGTCTTACATCTAAGTGCCCACTGGCTTCAAGACAACATTGCTCCTTGAGTTCTGCTTTACAAAACTTTCACAAAACCATTTTTTGTGACCTGCACAACAGTGTGTTTGTGTTTCTGTGCACTTTCTGTCTAGAGGTATTTCAACAAACCTGTATTTATTTAATGTATACGTTATTTTGCAAGTTCAGAAACAAAAAGTAGGAAATGATCCTTTTGTTGACCAGTTCCTACTGTATATGACTGCATTGAACTGCCTAAAGTCAGTGAACCAGTAAAAGACGACTGTTATCCACAACATTTGTTTTTTTCTCTTTGTCAAAGTCAAAGTCAACTTTATTGTCAGAACTACAATATGTATAGGACATACACAGGACCGAAATTGCGTTTCTCTCAGTCCCTCGGTGCAACAGTAACCATCTAAACACTAAACACTAAAACATTTAATAAACATAAGCATAAAATAGTAAAAGTGTAACACTGTCCTGAGTTTTTTCATAATAGTATAAAAGTATGAAAATTTACACCAACACTGAAACACCAAACACCCCTAAAACACCAAACACCCAATGAACATAAGCATAAAATGAAATAATAAAAGTGTAATACTGTCCTGAGTTTTTTCATAGTAGTATAAAAAGTATAAAACGTATATCTATAAAATACATATTATGGTTGTATTTACAAAGTAAGCTGTTTCCACTGACTGTTCCCCCTTTAGACAGTGGGGTTAATGTTAAAGCTTCAAGGTCTGCAGAGTTAAGGTCAAACGGTAAGTTAGTGTAAAAATGTTGAACAGGGATTTATGGTTTTGTTTTTTTGTTATCATGTGGGAAAGTCTATGGCTCATGTCTTGAATAATGACATTTATTTTTAATATTTATTTTTATTAGTTAGCATTTACAACTTAAGTTACAAAATTTTTGTTACATGTTAAAGCTGACTTGAATTGTTAAGTTACAATCCAAACCATCCTTCCTGAAACCTACCAATAAAAAGAAAACCAACTGGTCTTGTACAAAATATATTATTGTACTGTATTCATTTCACATGGTTATGTATCTAAAAAATAATAAAACATTTTGTATCTGGTATACTCCATTTATGATGACATCCCAGATGTAACATAACAACTCTGCTTTGCCTTTGACACTACATGTTTTTTTTTTTCAGTTGGACAATATGATAACTCATTCCACCAGTGGTGCTGTGTCAGGGGTTTGGAGTTTTTCCACAACATCAGAATGCTTTTTTTTTTTTTTTTTGCTGCTGCTGCTGCCTGCAAGAAGTGCTAGCTTCTGTTGGTAATGGTTTAAATCATATAATATATCTGTGTCTCACCCAGCAAGCCAAAACTTGGTTCACTCATGATTTGTGTCTGGAATAATTTACCCAGTTGTAGGAATATTGAGCCTCAATACGTTATCAATTTATTCCAGTCCCAGTGCATATGATATGAATCTGCTCCATCTTCATTATGTCTATAGCATCGAGGAGACTGGGTTGGGTAAAACTGATAGTTTTTTAGGAGCATAGTACCGGTACGTACAGTTTAACAGATTTAGTTGAATTCATTCATTCAATTTTCATTTATACAGGTTAGTCTCATTGAGTCATGAGGACTCATTTACAAGAGAGACCTGTTTTAGACAGACAACATATAAAGTAGCCTACAGACAATACTTAAACAAAAAGCAATTAAAAATAAAATACTAGTTATATATTGGTCAAATCAAAATGAATGTCAGTCTTGTATTTTTAATAATGGTTTGTGAATCTGAGATTGAAGATTTCCCATCTGTAAAATTTGCCTAAATACTTTCCCCATTTTTCATTATTAGTTGGATATTCATATCTACAATGTTTGTTTCAGTGATGGGCACATTTCTGCTAGCCTACTTAGAGCAGAACTAACTTTCCATTTAACAACTTAACATTTTCACTAACTTTGGAAGCCTTAAGCAGAAAAAACTTTTGCTATATTTAAGGCCGGTAAATTCAAGCCTGCTAATTAATTTTGTGAAATAATTTGCCACACTAAATACTTACAGAACAAAAGTGTTCTACAAGGAACAAAGTGATGCCTAAGTTAAGAACCAAGCAAGACTAAACACCATTTGATAACATCATACATTCTTTCTCATACCCACAGCAAACAGTCTCTGACTCATGGTGTCAGTTTACACCCAATAACAGAGACTTTACCATAAATGACAAACCAAACCAGAACAGGAAAATAACATGAAAATCACATTTTAACACTCAGAAACTTTGCAAACAATCAGAAACATTGCACACATAATTCCTATCCAGCATGCTTTGCAATGCTCACACTGTCTCTGGGATGAGACTCTCGCACATATTTCACACATCTTTTCTTGAAAACAAATTAGGTCTCAATTTTTGACAAATGTTGATTGATTACTTGTATTTTAGAGTCATGTTGTTGTTGTCTGGTTAGAGTTTAGCTAATTGTAGCCCCTTTCATAAATCAGATCCGCGCTATTCCCGCACAGACCAGTCCGGCTTTAACCCTCCTCAGGTCATTCATAAGACAACAGGTGAAGGTGGACAGGTCCCGCTCTCAAAAACGTGTTCAGAAATTAAGCCGGAGCGCAGGTCCAAAAGAGGCGGAGCTAAGTGGAACTGGACCGCGACGTATTCATTGTGGGACAGATCAGACGTGTACAAGTTGTCGTGTCATTTTAAATTTTTCCTCTGTAATAAATGTACAACTCCCTGACGTCTCCCTCCCTCCCCCTGTGCGCGCGCGCTGGAGGGAGTGAATGTCACTCGCAGCGGACACACACCCACACACACACAGCGCGCGTGCTCACACACATACACAGCGGAGCTGTGTCCCTCGATCAACACACGCACACACACACACACACACACACAATGGACTGTGTAAACGTTTTCAAGACCCCAAATAGAACCTAATCCAACTCTCACACACACACAGAGCGCCGCTGGAGAGAGATGGGAAAAAAAGTGAAACTAACTTATACAGTCGTTTCGTGTCATTTTTAATATTCCCTTGTTAATAAATCTGCTGTTGATTAATCCTGCGGTTGCACACACTGATGTCATCTGTATTCTGAGCACAGATCGCGCATCTTGCATTCAGAAGTGGGTCTGCCCGGCTCGGATCCGGGTTTAACACTACCTCTGCTCGCGTATCAGGGGCGGATCAGAGGCGAGTCAAATAAACTCGCCAATCTGCGTTTTATTTTTATGAATGCTCGTTGGAGGACTGAACATGCATCAAACCCGGACTGGACCGTCTTATGAAACGGGCTTGTAAGTTTTCTTCATTAAATGCAAACTTGTCAGAAAACGGCACGGCAGCTTAAAATTTTTTTTTTTAATTAGGTTAAAAAGTGAAGAGAACTGACTTTTTTTTTAACTACTGACTTATTAAAAAGTAAGGAAGGGCAGGATTGAGCATGAACTTTGTTAGCAAAATAGGAGGCAGCTGAGGAGTACAGAAGGGCCTAGCGATCCGCAGCCTTTGTTGTTTCTGAGGCAAAAGCTTGGATGTGGGAGGAGTTGGGTGAGACCTTGGATAATGACTCTCGGTTGGCTCTGAGAAGATTCTGGCAAACCATCAGACGGCTGAGGAGGGGAAAGCAGCACTTTACTAACACTGTATCAGTGAAGGTGGGCTGCTGTTGACCTCAACCCGTGACGTCGTCAGGAGGTGGAAGGAGTACTTCTCAGACCATCTCAATACCACCAGCACATCTTCCATGGAGGAAGCTGAGTTGGGGGACTTTGGGATTGATCCATCCACAACTATGGCTGAGGTCGCCGAGGTAGTTACATAAAAAGCTCAGAGGCGGCAGGGCTCCGGGAGTGGATGAGATTCACCCTGATTTCCTTACGGCTCTGGATGTTGTGGAACTGTCTTGGTAGACAAGCCTTTGCTACGTCACGTGGGCATTGGGGACAGTGCCAATGGATTGGCAGACTGGGGTGGTGGTTCCCCTCTTCAAAAAGGGGGACTGGAAGGTGTGCTTCAGTTACAGGGGCATCACTCTCCTCAGCCTCCCTGGTAAGGTTTAGTCAGGGGTACTGGAGAAGCGAGTCCGATTATTGGTTGAACCTCAGATCGAGGAGGAACAATGTGGGTTCCGTCCTGGCCATGGAACACTCGATCAGCTCTTTACCCTCACTAGGGTCCTCGAGGAGTCATGGGAGTTTGCCCATCCTGTCTACATGTGTTTTGTAGATTTGGAGAAGGCATTCGGCCGTGTTCCTCGGGCTACACTGTGGGGGGTGCTCCGTGAGTATGGGATTGGGGGTCCATTGCTATGGGCTGTTAAGTCTTTATACAAGCGGTGCGAGAGCTTGGTTCACATTGCCGGCAGTAAGTCAAACTCTTTCAGGGTGGGAGTTGGACTCTGCTAGGGTTGCCAGTTGTCAACGATTCTGTTCAAAACGTTTATGGACAGAATTTCTCGGTGCAACCACTGAGTGGAGAGATTTCGGTTCGATGGCCTTAGCATTCCATTTCTGCTCTTTGCAGATGATGTGGTGCTGTTGACGTGATTTTCAGCTCTCACTGGAGCGGTTCACAGCCGAGTGTGAAGCGGTTGGGATGAGAATCAGCACCTCCAAATCTGAGGTCATGGTCCTCAACCGGAAAAGGGTGGATTGCTCTCTCCAGATCGAGGGCGGGGTTCTGCCTCAAGTGGAGGAGTTCAAGTATCTCAGGGTTTTGTTCACGAGTGAAGGAAGAATGGAGCGTGATATTGGCGGATGGATTGGTGCAGCGTCTGCAGTATTGTGGACTCTGTACTGGTCTGTTGTGGTGAAGAGAGAGCTAAGCTGTAAGGCAACGTGCTCTGTTTACCGATCGGTCTACATCCCTACCCTCACCTATGGTCACAAGCTCTGGGTAGTGACTGAAAGAATGAGATTGCCGATACAGGCGGTTGAAATGAGTTTCCTCTGCAGAATAGCTGGACTCTCCCTTAGAGACAGGGTGAGAAGTTCAGTTATCCGGGAGAGACTCAGAGTACAATCGCTTCTCCTCCACATCGAGAGGAGCCAGTTGAGGTAGTTCAGGCATCTGGAAAGGATGTCCCCTGGATGCTTCCCTAGGGGGGTGCTTTGGGCAGTTCCAACTGGGAGGAGACCCCGGGGAAGACCCAGGACATGCTGGAGAGACTATGTCTCTCGGTTGGCCTGGGAACACCTTGGAATCCTCCCAGAAGAGCTGGAAAAGGTGGCTGTGGAAAGAGATGTCTGGGCCTTCCTGCTCAAGCTGCTGCCCCTACCCAACTTCGGAACAAGCGGAAGATAATGGATGGATAGAATGAAGAGCAAAATAGATTTATTAGCCCTAACCTGTACAGGTACGTGTTTATCAGTCTTTCTTATATCTGTTGTCTCTCATAAACTCTGAGCAGCATACCATACCATACCATACCATTTTATTTATAAAGCACTTTAAACAGGAACAAGTCCACACCAAAGTGCTGGACAAACAAACACGCAACAGGCAACACAGACAATGAAGTACAACACGAAAAACATAAAAACATTGCAGATCATAAATCAAACGATCCAATACAAATCAGCTGGCATTGAAAGCAATGGAGTAGTAGTGAGTTTTTAACCGGGATTTGAAAACCGAGAGGGAGGGGGCCTGTTTGATGAGCAGCGGTAACTCGTTCCAGAGTCTTGGGCCTGCTACAGAGAACGCCCTGTCACCCCTGCGCTTAAGGCGAGTTTCTGGAACTATTAAGAGTACCTGATCCTCTGACCTCAAAGCACGTGGAGGGACATATGGGTGTATCAGATCCGAGAGATAGGCGGGGGCGAGACTGTTC
>JBBPBX010063903.1:0-20400 GCA_038048925.1 Garcialebias charrua | reverse complement strand
ACACACACACACACACACACACACACACACACACACACACACACACACACACACACAACCACATATATATATATCACAATTAACTTAAAAGTCCTACATATTTATCTGAAGTAAATATTTTACTGTTAGTTCAAGTGAAACTGTTAAGTTTCATGCGGCTGTAGCATCCTGCACTCTTAACCCTGATATTTATTGTATTTAAACTTTTTAGTAATCATTACTTATTCTTTTATGTTTTGTAAAAATGTTGTCTCATTACTAAATACAAATAAGTTTACTGTACTTTTTTACTAAAATATAGAGAGTGTACCTATTTTTTTAAGCAGATTACTAAAGATATTTTTATTTTGACATGAAGGGGCTGAAATTGGTTCTAATAGGGAACTAAAGTTGGAAGATGTCGCTGCTCAGCTGAGTAGTGATGAAGGGAAAAGAAAGATATTTCGTTTAAAAAAAATACTGGACTCAATAAGAGAATTTGAGAAAAGAAATTAATATATAAGCACCAAGAGATGGCAGTAGTGCAACAATGATGGATGCAAGCTGCCGTTAAAAACCAAGGAAGAAGAAGAAGAAGAAGAAGAAGAAGAAGAAGAAGAAGAAGAAGAAGAAGAAGAAGAAGAAGAAGAAGAAGAAGAAGAAGAAGAAGAAGAAGAAGAAGAAGAAGAAGAAGAAGAAGAAGAAGAAGAAGAAGAAGAAGAAGAAGAAGAAGAAGAAGAAGAAGAAGATTTTTTTGATTTTTAACAAAACTTTATTCACACAGTATTAAAAACATGATCAGGACAAGCTTAAAATTAGTTGTTTACATTAAAAGCTCGTTGTAGTTTAGTTCTTTCTGATCAGAAATGGTACATAAGATGTTTTTGAACCCCCACAGTTTCATAAACATTTTTAAATCCCCAGTGTCTCTGTGGAAGTGAAACTCCAAGGCCAGTCTGGCCTTGACGTTGCACCTCCACAGAGACACAGCATCAAGGTGAGGTCCATCCTGCAGTCTGTCCCTGCGAGACAAATAAATTGCCATCTTTGCCTCAGCGATTAAAAAATTTAAAAGTTGGGACTTGTCTTTAGTAGCTCTGCTGTAAAATACACCATTAATGAAAACTGAATGGGTAAAAAGTGTGTCAAAAAGGTTAAAAATCTGTATTAAGAGATTAAAAAAAACTGTTAGTCGTGCACAATCTATAAAAACGTGAAAAACATTCTCTGATAAACTGCAAAAAGGACACTCGTTTAAAACTCCAGGACTGATGATAGATAAAAAAGAGTTCGTTGCAATGGCGCCATGAAGGACCCTCCATTGAAGGTCACCAGTCCGTTTTTTTATCGGAAGTTTATAGAGTGTTCTCCACTGGGGCTTCTGTTCTCCGAACTTGTTGTCCCAGACACTGACAGCCCTGTTGTGCAGAGTCCTCTTGTTCAGCACCTTGACACAGGTCCGGTACAGGACTTTTGAACCTGATCCGCACAAGTCCACCTTTGGGCCTGTGGTACGAAGCAGGGGACCGCTGCTGTCCCCGAGGTCAGGATCCAGGTGGGTCTCCGGAAACGGGTCTGTTGGATCAGGCGGACGACCCTCTGTGGACCACAGCTGCAGGAGACACCTCTCACCAGCTGTCAACCTCTCCTTCAACAAGTCTATGAAGCGCTGCACCAGTCTGGCAGACCGGACTCCGAGCAACGAGGCCACCTCTTGGACGCTGGAGAAATCTGGTCCAGCCGTCTCCACCAGCCGCCTCAGGGTCACCGTCCCAGACCTGCAAAGCGCCGTCGACAGCCCCGGCATGGTGCTGTCAGAGACATCCAATCTCGCTCCACAGACTAAAGGTTCTTCTAAAAGCCAATGCAGAGAATTATTCGTGTTTGTTCTGTTGAATTTAAAAAAGGAGCACAGTTTAAAAACACTCTGATAAAACTGAGGTAACCCCTTTAACTGTAAACAGCCGACATTGGTCAGAAACAGAGCAGCATCCAGCCCCAAACCGCTCACGCACCTGAGGATGCAGCTGGCCACGTCTCTCCACACTGTGTCAGCAGGTCCTGCCAGGTATTTTTGGAGGAACTGCATTCTAAAAGCGGCCGTTCTGCTGGCCAGGTGGACAAGGCCTTGTCCCCCCTCCTCTCTTGGTAAAAACAAAACCGACTGTGGCACCCAATGTCGACCGTTCCAGAAGAACTCCACCATCTCAGACTGCAGTTTTACCAGCAGGTCTGGAGGTGGATCTAGAACGGCTAGTTTGTGCCACAGCTGTGATGCGACCAGGTTGTTTAAAACTAGCACTCTGCCTCTGTAGGACATCTGGGAGTGCAGCCATTTCCATTTTTTTATTTTTTGTCTAAACTTTTCTTCGACATTTTCCCAGTTTTTCTTTATCATATTCTTTTCCCCTAGGTAAATACCGAGGTATTTGAAACCGTCTCTCATCCACAGGAGGCTTTGAGGGAGAACTGGGAGCCCTTCAGGCCACTCACCCACGGCGAAGGCTGTGCTCTTTCCCCAGTTCACCCTCGCAGCAGACAGAATGGAAAAACTCTCGGTAACCTTCCTTAAAATGTCTACATCCTGTTGGTTTTTTATAAAAACAACAACATCGTCAGCATATGCGGATAAAACTATGTTGTTGTCAGAACCGGGTAAAGTAAAACCATGGACGCTTAATCGGATCTTTTGGAGGAGGGGTTCAAGGGAGAGTGCGTAGAGCATCCCTGAGAGTGCGCAGCCCTGCCGAACACCTCTACACACTCTAAAAGGAGCACACAGGCTACCATTAATCTTCAGCACACTCTCAACATCACTGTACAGCACCTTGATCTTGGCTACAAAACCAGCGCTGAACCCGAACTTTCTCATGGTTTCCCAGAGGAGGTCGTGTTCAACACGGTCAAAAGCCTTTTCTTGGTCAAGTGAGACCAAGGCTGTGTTCAGACCTAATGAACTGGAGACTTCCAAAACGTCTCGAATCAGGTAGATGTTATCTACCATGGACCTACTGGGGACGCAACAAGTCTGGTCCCGATGGATGACCTGCTCCATAGCATCTCTCATCCTAGTAGCTAGGACCTTGGAGAGGATTTTGTAGTCGGTGCAGAGTAGGGACACCGGGCGCCAGTTCTTCATCTCCTGCAGGTTCCCTTTTTTTGGCAGGAGAGTAATGACTGCCCTGCGGCATGACAGTGGGAGTGAGCCAGTGTTCAGACTGTCGTTGAAGACACCCAGCAGATCTTCTGCTAAAATGTCCCAGTAGGCTTTATAAAATTCCACAGTGAGTCCATCTATGCCGGGTGCCTTCTGGCCTTGCATGCTCTGGAGGGCTGTGTGGAGCTCAAGAAGCCCCAGGGGGCGCTCCAGTTGTGCGTTGGTCTCCTTAGAGACCTGGGGTAGTCCACTGCAGAACTCCCCGAACAGTTCATCATCTCTCTCGTATTCGCTTTGGTATAACGAGGAGTAGAACTCCACAGCCCTCCTCCTGATCTGTCCTGGCTCACTCAGCTGCTGCCCGGTGTCTGACAACAGAGAGTGGATGACTTTGTTCTGCCCGTTTTTCCTCTCCAAGCTAAAGAAGAAGCTAGAGGGAGCATCCATTTCTGTGATGTTTTGCATCCGGGATCTGACCAATACGCCCTGTACCTTCGCGTCCAGTAGGTTGGTTAAAACTAACCTTTTTGCTTTGAGAGCTTCAAAGTGCTCTCGGTTTCCTGTGGAGTCACTGAGTCGTTCTAGCTCCACTATATCAATCTCCAGATCTTTGATAGATCTGGTGATGTTGCGAGTGACGTTGACAGTGTGCTGCTGACACAGCAGTTTTATTTCAACTTTACAGTTGTCCCACCATTGCTGCAAACACGTAAAATCACCCTTCCTCTGTCTAAAAACCTCCATAAAATAACTCAGAATCTCCTTAAAACTACGGTCATGAGTTAAGACTGAATTAAAATGCCAGTAGGCGCTCTTAGGTAAAATGTTTCTGATAAAAACATTACCTAAAATCAGCGAATGGTCTGTAAAAGCTACTGGTAAAATCTGACAAGCTTTAAAAACATTAAAATGATGTTTAAAACAATAGAAGCGGTCGAGACGAGCTAAAGAAATGCCATTTTCTTTAAGGTGGGACCACGTGTACTGCCTGGAGTCTGCATGCATCCTCCTCCATACGTCCACCAGGCCATGAGACGTGATCAGCTGCATCAGGACACGCTGGGCTGCCGGGTGGGGCTCTGCGTGATTGCGGTCTAAGAATTCATTTTCAGTGCAATTGAAATCCCCTCCTAAAAAAACATAATCTGAGGACCCACAATCTCCCAACCTTTCCCCAATTTTTTCCAAAAAACACTTTTTCTCTGCATTGGCAGTGGGAGCATAAATATTTATAAAAATTACAGTAAAATGTTCAAAAACAGCTTTGACTAAAAGACATCTCCCTTGAATAATGTGCTGCACTTCTGTGTGGCTGGGAGTGAAAGTGTTGGAGAAAAGGAGTCCTACTCCTGCACTCCTGGAGGTGCCATGACTAAAAATGGCTTCCCCTTTCCACTCTTTGTGCCACTCTGTCTCAATGGACACATCACTATGAGTTTCTTGTAAAAACAAAACGTCAATTTTTTTATAGTTCATGGTTTGATAAACCAGCGCACGCTTCACAGCCTCTCTGGCACCGTTGAGGTTTAAGGATGCCATTTTGAAAGAATCCATGATGATAAAGAGGTTAGAAAACGTGTAAAAAATGACTATAAAAAATGGGAAAGTGCAAGTGTTCATAGTTTATTCAGAGCTGTTTTCTAACTTTAGTCATTATTTTCTTTAATCTAAAAATTTCTCGGTCTGTAAAACCTGACACTTCTTTGTGTTTTATATGATGCTTTGCTGAGGAGTAAAACATATCTAGGTTTGGAAAATAACTTTCCACATTAACTCCTTTCTGCTTTTTTGTTTGGCTAAGGAAAGTCAGAAATAATTCTGCAGGGTAACGGGGTTCACTGTTTTCCTGTAATGTAGAGACTTTACTCATATCAGAGCAGCAGCTCTCACTGTCACTGTCTACTTTCTCTGTCATCTCTTCAGACACTTTGTCTGTTTGTTTGCTATCTTTTGTAGCATTTTCAACAATGTTCTCTTTGCTATTTTTCTTTATCTCCAGCTCCATCTCCTCTACACCCGCTCCTGCTTCACTCTCTCTAGCTTCTAACCTCTCACTTTTCTTTACTGCACCGTTTTTCTCTCCATCCACCTCTATTTTTTCTTCCTGATTACCACACACTAACTCTTCATCACCCATGTCACCCTCTTGCACTTTTCGTTCTCTGTCGTTCTCCCCCACCTCCCCCTGAGCCTCCCCATCCACAACACCACCATTCTCCTCACCACCACCACCACCACACACCTCCGTGCTGTCATTTTTATCCCCACATGCACTTGGTGGTTCTCTCTCCACAGCTGGTGCTTCAACACTATGATCCCTGTCGGCGGGGGTCGCGGGCCCCTCCGCATCAGCAGCGGGAGGGGAACCGGTTGCAGCCCCGGCTCCCCCCGCAGCCGACGCGGGAGGGGGACCAGCGGCAGACTCCCCCGCATCAGCAGCAGGAGGGACCGGCCCGTCTATACTTCCCATGGGAGTTAGTCAAATGGCTCATTGAATTAGCATTTTTGCAGCCATTGGTATGTATATGAGGCCATTCTGTTGGTGTGGATGAGGCCTTGGGGGCATAATTATATATCAGAGTCAGAGAGTCAGAGAGTCTTTATTGTCATTTGCACCGCATGTGGTACATGTGATGAAAACGAGATTATGTACACAGGGTTGTGTATATAAATATATATATATATATATATATATATATATATATATATATATATATATATACATATATACATATATATATACATATACAATTATATATATACATATACAGGAAACCCTCGAGGTACGACACCTGCGACCTACGGCAACTCAGACTTACGATTTTATCATATTTAATAAAAATATGATTAAAAAAAATATATATATATATATATATTTTTTTTTGTGTGTTTAAAAGTTATTAATTTCATGTGTATAGCACTTTGTTGCAGCTGTGGTTGTTTTAAATGGCTTTATAAATAAAGTATAATTATTAATTTTACGTTTTGATAAGAAATTAATCGTATTTACGCAACTTCCGGTTTCCGCTCGCCACTTCCGGTTGCCATTTTACAACTGTACTGCGGTCAATGGAGCTCCGGAGGCTACTGTCAGCTGGCTCCGTGTGCCCGATCAGGGTTGCCTCATACGGATAAATGAGCTGGAAACACTCGGTCAACTCTGTGGACGTCTCAGGTCCGGAGGAGCAGCCGCGGATCGCCCCGCGATCGGCGGCCACAACGCCGCCCGACATGCTAACGACAGCAGCTAACAAAGCAGCTAACACAGGCGAAGACACCGAGCCGACATGCCGCGGAGGATCCATCTGCGGCCGGGAGCTCGCCGCAAATGTCCGCCTGGCAGTCGGGGCCACCGGCTCAAAGTAAGACATTATATTTTTTATTTGTTGTGCAGTTCTGTGCGTGTTTATGGCCTTAGTATGTCTGCTTGTTCAGTCTCATGCCATTAAATATGTGTGCGGCGCTCCGTTAGCGGTATAACCGCGACCTATGTCAGAAACGCGGACCTACGATAGGCATGTGTTTTTGGTCCGCGAGGTACGACAAAATCGACCTAAGTCACACACGTAGGTCCCTATCCCTGACGTAACTAGAGGGCTACCTGTATATATATATATATATATATATATATACATATATATATACACACATACATATATATATATATATATATATATATAGATATATATAGATAGATATAGATAGATATAGATATATATATATATTAGGGGTGCACCGATTTCAATTTTCTGTCCGATCACCGATTTTTAGAAAATCTGACCTACCGATTCCAATTTTGGCCGATACCGATTTTCAGGTGTTAAAAGGTCAAAATGCACCTTAAATTTTACTTACTTTATCGTAAACAAAGTTTAACCATAGAAAAATTTGTTCTTTTTACTCTTTCACTTGTTACATTTTAAAAAACAAAACAAAAATAGATAATGCAGCATGTGTAACATTTTCAAGTCAGTGGGTAATAAGAATTAACACTCGCACAGGTAAGTTTGTCCTCACAGACTTATTCCCACGCCCGTATTCTCGCACGGGCTTAACGGGGCTTTAGCCCGGGGCCCCGTAATTTTGGGGGCCCCCAAGTTGCCCCATAAGTTGTTTTTTTTTGTGAACGGATAGTGTCAGAATTTAACCAATGACTAAGATGATTTTTTTCAGCACCGTTGAAAAATGTTCTAATTTGTTCTGTCAAACGTCCATCTTAAATGATTGCTTATTATTGGTCCAGTTTTAACTCATCATACACATGGGGGGGGGGGGGCGTCATTTCACGCTGGTCAATATTTTTTTTTACAATGGCGGACAACAGGAAATAAATACGACAGCGGGTGAGTGTGGCTGCTCTACTCTGCATCCACCGGAGCTGGAAATGGCAAACAGTGGACACGTTAGTTGGAGCATCAGAGGAGCAGGCAGCCTGCAGGAGAAGCCACTCCGCCGCGCGCGCTCGTATGGGACTCTGCTCAGTCACACTGTCAGTTTCTCCACACCATGAGAGGCGAGTCCCACATGCGTAACATTCCCAACTTATCACAATTACAAGCTCGTTTTGTTTTGCATGCCGCATTTTCAGCGATGCTAATAGTCAGTCAAGCTTTGAAACTGGTTTCTATGACTGGAAGCATGAAAGAACATGAAAACAGCGAACATCACAGAAAAGCAATGCTGACATATGTTTCACTTGCTTCAGCGAGCTGATAGACACAGAACTGCAGAAACAATTTGAATCTGAGTGTGCATATTGGACTGATGTGTTGAGAAGTGATGTGTCTGTTGTCAAGTTTGTTGTGAAGTTTTTAGCAGAGAGAGGACAGGCTCTTAGAGGAAACAGTGACATATTTGGCCGAACTGATAATGGGAATTGTCTGGGAATACAGCAGTTAATCAGTGAGTTTGATCCTTTTCTGAAGTCTCACATAGAAAAATATGGAAATGCAGGTGTGCTGCATATGATAACCTCAACACCATTTTTGGCTTCCTGAACAATTTTTCTGGTGTTACTGTTCAAGAGCTACAAAGCATCTCATCTCCAAAGTAAATATTCAGCGGACTTAGAGATGGACTTTGTGGAGGAAATTGTCCAGTTTAAAGATTTTATCTGTGATTGTTACGACCCGTAAAGGCCACAACATACAAAGTGGACACTGACACAGAAAAAGAATTAAAACAAATTTTATTGAACCTAAAATAAAGCACTCCAGGCTGGCAAGGTCATCCCAGGCTTCTTTCACCAGGACTGGAGCGTCCTCGTTTGGTTCAGCATCCAAAGGAAAAAAAATAAAAGAAAGTTTAACAGAAAGGTGGACCGGTGAGTCTGGCCAAAACAAGAAAATGTCACCCAGGCAAACCCAACCCGGTAGGGCCGTAGTGTTTCCCCAGGCGACGATCTACCTATAACCAACAAGGCCCTCACTAACCAATAAAATAAAAATGCGAAAACTAGGCTACCAACCCTCACGCAGTCAAAAGTACAAAATAAAATGAAAAAATAGAAAAAAGGTAATAGTCCCTCTCACTGTTAACCACAGCTGTCCTCCTTTAAGGTCAGCTGAACAAACACTGACTTCAGTGTTTGTTGACCCTGTGTTACTCAATTAAGCCTCCTAGGCCCAAACACAAGCACTCTTCTCACAAGTCCAAAACTTAATCACAGCTAGCACTTAAGGTGCTTTAACCTACACAAAACTCTGCTTTAGGCAGCCAGAGTCACTTTCAGAGCTCAAAGCAGCTCAACTACACTCCCCCTAGAACACACACACTAACAGTCAGAGAGGGTGGAGGTCTCTCTGTGCTAGTACACTACATGGCTCTAAAGCTGTGTCTCAACACTTGGTTTAATTACCTTTAGAGTGTCTTCAACCAGAACTTGGTTCACAAGTCCAGCTTCCACACTTGATCAGCAAGCCTGATCCTGCTCTATCAAGTCTCCACTAGATTACTCTAGCTTCACACAACTCTAGTAAGCGCTAGAGCTGTTATAAGAGCACCCTTACTCTAAATGAGCTGTTTAAACAGCCCCAAACCCCAAGAGCTTTAGCTCAACACAAACTAGCATGGGAGCTCAACACTCAGTGATCAGAGTGGGTGGAGAACACTCATGAACACACACATACATGCATGCAGCCTACAACTGCTTTGATCAAAACTTGGTTTACATGCAACAGGATTCCAAGTAGTTCCAACAAGCCCTAGCTTGCGTCCACCAACCTCAGCTGGCATTCAACACTCCACACTTGCTCTAAGCAAGGCTCCACACTGTTCAGGTCTCAGCTCAGACTATTTAAAAGGCTGAGACTCAACAGGTGTTTAGGCTGAGTTAATCAAGCCTGATTAGGCTGAGAGAAAAAAGTGCAGCTACAGGCTGCTGGTGCTCTCTTTAGCAGACTGTAGCTAACCTAAACACAACAATGATGTGTTTTTTTTTAATCTCTAAACACCATCAGGTACATAACAGTGATAAAGGCATCACATCTGCTCCATTGCTTTTACAATTCATTAGGGAAAAGAAACTGCAGGACATCTTCCCAAATGTGGATATTGCATTCAGGCTTTACCTGACATTTCCTGTCACAAATGCAAGTGGTGAGCGATCATTCTCCAAGCTTAAAATAGTTAAAAATAGACTCAGATCCACAATGGGACAGGAAAAACTGAACCATTTGACTCTCATGTCTATTGAGAGTGATCTAGTGAGAAAGCTGGACTTCAGTGATCTTGTTAAGGAATTTGCAGAAAAAAAAATCCAGAAAAGTGGGCATCTTTTCAAATTCATTCATTCATTCATTCAACCTTTATTTATACAGGCTAGCCTCGTTGAGTCACGGGGACTCATTTACAAGAGGGACCTGTAAATGTCATGTCAAAGTAAGGCTTAAATGTCTGATAACCCTTTCACTCATTACTGAAAGGGCTTGGTGTTACTGGTTAGGGCAGTGCATGTCTGCATTATAAGACAGGCTCAAAGTTGCTAAATTTTCGGGGTTGAGTATTGTTTTCTGATTTGGGTTACATGGTTTGCGTTTGGGTAAATGTAGGTTGATGTTTGTGGTTCTAGTTCCTTCAAATAAGATGAATGCATGAGTTTAAATGGAAATCTGTATTTTGTTCTTCATATTTTAAAGATGTTATCTGTAAAATAAACTTGGTCTGGAAGATGAATTATTGTTCATCTGCACTGCACTCACCTCTGCTTTTATTGAGAACAAGGGGCTGTAAAAAAATCCTTCAGAAGGCAGCACTTTGGACATACCTGGGTCACTTTCTTGCACTCAATCTGTTTTATAGCTTGTGTTGAATTCCAGGCAACAATAGCTATTCAGTGATTTTACTTTGTGATGCAAGCATCATATTCTAGTTTCAAACACTAACATGTGGTTTTGTCTTTCTAGAAACCAGGGGCCTCATGTATCAACCGTGCGCACGCACAAAAACATTGCGCACGTCACTTTCCACGCAATGTGGCGTATGTATCAAATCTGATATGAACGGGAATATCTGCGCATCCACGTACAAATCCACGGCTGCTCCCCTGCTTGCGTACGCACGTTTCTGTGGTTATATTTCCTTTGGCGACACTTACAGGTGCCGCTGTGAAACTGAAGCCCCACAATCTGTGGTTGACTTTAAGAGCGGTTTGAAGACCTTTTTCTTCAACCGAGCACTCTACCACCTCATGAATGTGATCTCAGTTGATACTGTTGTTGATTTTAATTGTTTTATTATTTGTCTTATTGACATTCAAATATGTTGCACCTTGTAGCACTTTGAGATTTCCATTAATGAAAAGTGCGTTATAAATTGAATTCATTATTATTATTATTATTATTATTATTATTATTATTATTATTATTAACAGTTCAAGATGTGTAAATGATTAATATTCCCTCCAAACACACGATTAACAAGTATTACATCCACATGACGCAGTGAAATAAAGGACGCGCAACGTTGTGCCAAAAATAAATTTAACAGGAACGGATTCATTCAGCCTTACTGGAGGTTATAATAAATAGTGTAACACGCAGAGCATTTATTTAGAAACAGATATAGTTTTCCGATCTAGGATATGGCTTATCAGCCGTTTTCAGAAATAATAATTTTCCAGTTTGGCACTACTGCTGCGCTCTGGGGAGCCGTGCATCACGCGTGCATACAGAAGCAGCGGTCAAACTGTTCCACAGAGGGAGCTGCAGGTCGATCGGGACTGTGCAGTCCAGTCCACACAAAGCCGGATCATGTCCAATGGAATGGTCTCATCCATATGATTCCAAAGGCTGAGTGGTCGCGCTTGGAGCGCGCCGCGCGCACCCTCACCGGTGTCGACACGGCAGCTGGAGGTGTTTCATTATCTGCGTTTATTGTAGATTTCTCCAAAATGACACGTGAAAGTACACCTTATATAACTTGTAGGAGAGCAAAAGCTTCACAGACAGACTGCGCACAGGGCTGCGGGGCGCGCGCTGCGTCTGGAGACTCCAACATCATGTCATGAAAAGTCTCCACCAAGACGCACAGACACGTTTCTTCACATCATCTACATAAACAAAGATCTATGTTCTAGCAAACATCCAAGTAAGTTCCTCTGTGTTTACAGTAATAATGGTAATAAACTCGTGCGCAAAGTTAATATTTCCACACAGAATGAATGAATGAGCCGGTTCGCGCACCACAGCAGGGTGCGCGCGCACACAAATACCGACAATCACTCGTTCTTTGCATGATGAACACATTTTATTACTATTCTTACTTAGGATGTTTGTCCTCACTCATATTATATTGAATTCATTATTTTCCCGAATCTAGAAATGATTTCTGATCGCGCAGGGATCAAACAAACATGTCCTTCACACATGCAGGAAGTAATTTGCATCTGTTTAACATATGTAAATGTAGGCGTGTCAGGGGAGGTGTCTCACGTGCGCTCAGTTCCACGTCAATTGTGATGTACAAAAGGAATGTGCGTGGATTCAGGTGTACGCACAGTTTGATAAATCTGGATCTTTTTGTGCGTAGACACTTTTCTGGATTTCACCGTACGTCAGTTTTCAGTAGGAAATCCACGCAGGTTTTTGATACATGAGGCCCCAGTTCAGGGTTGTTTGTAGTTTGTGTGACAACTGGCATATTAAAGTTGTAAAATGTGAAAACTTACTATTCAGTCTTTTTCTGCTCATCATCTGAACCAAAACAAAAAAATAAATAAAATTTAAAAAATACCGTATTTTCCGGTCTATAAGTCACACTTTAAAAAAAAAAACTAATTTTCATGTCCTGCGACTTATGGGGCGGAGCAACTTTTCAGGCGGAAAATACGGTATATATGGGCCCCCATATTGACTCAAGCCCAGGGGCCCCCATCCTTCTAAATCCGGCCCTGCTTATTCCAGTCACTTTTTCATTAGTGGCAGGTTTTTCTTCTTGTTGAACAAAATCATTTCTGCTTTGTCACCAGACAGGCGACTTCTTTTCTCATCTACTACATGTCCAGCCAACTAAACAGGTGCTCACTTTCAATGCTTGTGCATGGGGCAGAGATGTACGTTCGGGCAAGTAGAGCAAGATGAGGGAAACAATTTTCATTGATCCTCCAGTAGACCAATGGGTCCTGGCTCCTTTCGACAGGAACTTCCGATAGCTGAAGGGCTGGCCAGCTGTTGCTCCTTTTCAATGTTCTCCTTTAAGATTTTGTCGTGAACTGCAAACAGTAGACTACACTTTTTTGCTGCAGATTCATCAATGTCAGGAGGTCCCACTTCAGAGAATGGCCCTCATGCACGAAAATGTTCGTATTTTTATCCTAAATTCCTCCTACTTTTGTTCGTACGAAGCGTTCGTACGAACATGCCACGTCAGATCCAACAAAGTCTTCTATCCACAGGAAAAGCGTGTAAACGGGCTGCTTAAAGTTGATGGATCCCACCTGTTCTACTCACCTGCGCGTGCTCGCGGGAAGGTAATTTACATAATTTCCACCCCTCAAAACACCATATAAGGCCATGCTTCCTGCCTTCTGATAGCAGGAAGTGTCCATTCATTCAAACTCGAAGTAAAAGGAGGAACTTCACGCGTTCAGAGATCTGCTCTCAGTGGCGCTGTGGCTACCCCCACCCCCCGCAAGTGTCAGATGTTCATTCATTCATTCATTCAACCTTTATTTATACAGGCTAGCCTCGTTGAGTCACGGGGACTCATTTACAAGAGGGACCTGTCTCACTCACACCAAACAACCATCCACTCTCACACTCACACCTAGGGTCAATTTAGAGTCACCAATCAGCCTAACAAGCATGTTTTTTGGTCTGTGGGAGGAAACCGGAGTACCCGGAGGAAACCCACGCATGCACGGGGAGAACATGCAAACTCCACCCAGAAAGGCCCCGGACCGGGATTTGAACCGGCAACCTTCTCGCTGAGAGGCAGCAGCTCTACCAGTTGTGCCACCGTGCTGCCCATGTGTTTTTCAACAGAAGCATTTTAAATTGTCTCGAAACTACTAACTTCATATTAATATTGTAGTGCATGTTGTGTGTCCCGTGGGTCGTACAGTATCAGAAATCAAGAATAAATGGTTTGATCTGAAAATGGCTTCAAACAAACATCTCGCCGCAGCACGGACAGGAGGTGGTCAGGAGGTGGTCAGGAGATGGTGGACAATAAATGCCACGCTGCAAGATGCCAACATGTTATGCAGCACAAATGATGCGCGCACCTCCTGATCAGCGCGCCTCCTGATCAGCGCGCCTCCTGATCAGCGCGCCTCCTGATCAGCGCGCCTCCTGATCAGCGCGCCTCCTGGTCAGCGCGCCTCCTGATCAGGGCGCCTCCTGATCAGCGCGCCTCCTGATCAGCGCGCCTCCTGATCAGCGCGCCTCCTGATCAGGCGCCTCCTGATCAGGGCGCCTCCTGATCAGGCGCGCCTCCTGATCAGGCGCCTCCTGATCAGGGCGCCTCCTGATCAGCGCGCCTCCTGATCAGCGCGCCTCCTGATCAGCGCGCCTCCTGATCAGGGCGCCTCCTGATCAGGGCGCCTCCTGATCAGGGCGCCTCCTGATCAGCGCGCCTCCTGATCAGCGCGCCTCCTGATCAGCGCGCCTCCTGATCAGCGCGCCTCCTGATCAGCGCGCCTCCTGATCAGCGCGCCTCCTGATCAGGGCGCCTCCTGATCAGCGCGCCTCCTGATCAGCGCACCTCCTGATCAGGGCTCCTCCTGATCAGGGCGCCTCCTGATCAGCGCGCCTCCGCGCCTCCTGATCAGGGCGCCTCCTGGTCGGGGCGCAACCACATTCTGCAGGTCATATTTCGGATCAGATATAATAATCTATTGCTCTGATGGTGTTTGCACAGCAGTCCAGCAATAGCATGAAGATCAGTCTTAATTCGTACTTGTTCTGCGGCGGTGTATGGGGATTTTATGTACCTGGGTGTTAATATGAGGAGCGGCTTTGATGACCAAGGGGAGCGCACGACTCACTGAAGCCTGCGCGACACACCAGACAAATTAAACTTAAAATTATAATTCTAATTCAAACAGAATAACCTATTGTCAAGAATAATTATGGTGCGTGAATATTTTAAACCCAAAATATTTTCTAAATAACGAAATATGAAGTTATTAGTGGAGAAATCCCGTCTGGATGACAGCAGACTGACGCTCCTAAATTATACGACAGGTCCGGACCACTCGTAAATTTTGTTCGTATCTGAGAAAAATCCTAGGATACGAAAACATTGTTGGATGCCACAAATGATCCTAAATCACTCGTACGCACAGTATAAGCACAAATCTGTGCGTACGAATGGTTCGTGCATGAGGGCCAATGTTCCTGCAGCAGGTGTGCATCTGGTCCCCCCTCTGCTGAGAAGTAGTGATTCTTGTACCTTGTTTTGCATAAACAAAGAAAGATGGGTCAATCATTGGCCCTCATTCACAAACCGTTCGTACGCACAGATTTGTTCTTAAACTGTGCGTACGAGTGATTTAGGATCATTTGCGGCATTCAACAATGTTTTCGTATCCTACGATTTTTTTCAGATACGAACAAAATTTACGAGTGGTCCGGACCTGTCGTATATTTTAGGAGCGTCAGTCTGCTGTCATCCAGATGGAATTTCTCCACTAATAACTTCATATTTCGTTATTTAGAAAATATTTAGAGTTTAAAAAAGTCACGCACCACAATTGGTCTTGACAATAGGTTCTGTTTGAAGTCGAATTATATTTTTAAATGTAATAATGACTAACGGATTAAAGTATTTAAATTAAAATCAATTTGTTATCAATGCCGTTTTCTAACACTACAATATTAATATGAAGATCTCAAACTAAAACCAACTTAAATTATGAATTAACTTAAGTTTAATTTGTCTCGGTAACGCAGACTTTAGGTTGACCTCCTCCTGTCACAGTCATAGCTGTCAAATAGCTCTACTTGGCGCACGTTCGTCCATTTCTCTCCTCCAATAGGCTTCGCACCTCTCCATTCTCACAATGGACGCTGCAGCCATTAGTGAGCAACCTCACAATGGAACGAGCCAATCACCCCCGTCCCAGCTCACAATGGACCGAGCCAATCACCGTCACGAGCCTATCCGCACGCCCCTTGCGCCACCGTCATGCCCACTTCCGCCACGTCACGCCCACTTCCGCTAGCGACTTCCGCTAGCTAGTTAGCTTTCATTCAAAACAACAACGGCAGCTACAACAACAGAAAACAAATTCACGATTTTGTTTTTGTGTTGGAGGAATATACAGTATAGTTAGCTGTCGACAGCCTGCTCCCGTTACACAAGAGGGATTTCTCATCGATCTGTTGTCTCTGTCGACTTAAAAAAATCTTACAGTAAGTATCCATTCATATTTTCTTACATCTTTACGTTCAAACAAACGTCGTATTTTTTTGTTTATTTCACATCACCTAAAAATAATAATGTAGACCATAGATTAAATAAAAAATAGTGGTATTATGATGTCACGTTTTTGATCAAACTTTAATGACACATTCACTTATAGTATACAGTAGAAGTAACCTATTAATATTAATGGATGGATGGATGGATAGATAGATAGATAGATAGATAGATAGATAGATAGATAGATAGATAGATAGATAGATAGATAGATAGATAGATAGATAGATAGATAGATAGATAGATAGATAGATAGATAGATAGATGGATGGATGGATGGATGGATAGATGATATGGATGGATGATTATATAGATAGATGGATGGATGAATATATATATGGATGGATGATTATATAGATAGATGGATGGATGAATATATATATGGATGGATGATTATATAGATGGATGGATGATTATATAGATGGATGGCTGGATGAATAGATGGATGGATGATGAATAGATGGATGGATGAATAGATGGATGGATGGATGAATAGATGGATGGATGGATGAATATATAGATAGTTGACTGTAATCATTAACTGTATAAAGTACATCAATTCTTTGTTTTGTTTCATTCTCCTCTTTTCTGATGTTATGTTCAGATGAGCTCCCAGCCAAAGATCCATAAAGGTCTGGGAGATGAGGAGTGGATGTGACCAGCCCTGAGGCAGAACAAATGGCACAATCTCTATCAGAAGGTAAAGTGAAGCCACTATAAACAAAAAAGAGACATGAGTAATTGTCATAATAATAAGATGATTACTATTACTATTTTATGCTTATGTTTATTAAATGTTTCAGTGTTTTAGTGTTTAAATGGTTACTGTTGCACCGAGGGACTGAGAGAAATGCAATTTCAATCCTGTGTATGTCCTGTAAAAAAAGTTAATGATGTCCAGTTAAGAGAGTCAGAGAGTCTTTATTGTCATTTGCACCGCATGTGGTACATGTGATGAAAACGAGATTATGTACACAGGGTCCCAGTTACATCCAACAACAAAATGCAAGAGAAAAACAGTAATAACATCTAGAATTAACTAAGAGAAACATCAACTAGTAATACACTAAGCCCTAATGTAGTAGAAAAACATCATTATAAACAGCAGCACAAACATGAGTCTGTATGAGCAGATGTTCACAGATGAACACAGCAACAAGAAACAGATCAGCATGATGTGATATTTTTGCAGTGATCATTCTTATTGTTTATTTATTCATGAGTCTAACAGCCTCAGGGTAGAAGCTGTTCCTCAGTCTGTATTAACCAGTGAATACTGGGTGCAGTGGTGGATATGATAATCACAGCCAGTTATGAATCTTAGTGCACCATGATAGACAACATCCAACATCCGCAGGGTGCTTGTAGGAGCATTCATGTAGAGAATGTCACCGTAATCAATGGAGGGGAGGAAAGTCACATTTAATTATTTACTTTATATGAGTGTACATTTGTCATTTCAGTTCACTAAATCCCATTTTGGTGGGTCTCTTTCCGATTCACTGAAGCCCAACTTGGTGGCCCGGAAAACACCCAGCCCGTCTCCATCCTCTGAGAGGAGTCCCTCTTCATCCTCTGAGAGGAGTCCCTCTTCATCCTCTGAGAGGAGTCCCTCTTCATCTGCTGTGAGAAGCCCTTGCATTGCTCCATCTTCCTGGACTCCGGCACACACCTGCGAGACAGTTTCCTCTGTGAGTACAGCAGTATGTATTCATTAATGTCATGGAGTTCTCTGTCTTCATTAAAGAGGCATATTTATGCAGATTTCCAAATGTCTGAGTCACTAATATGTATAAAGAGTAAAGAACTGTTTTGCTATCTGTGTTTGTTTTATTTTTCCATAGGTGAGCTGCTGGGTGTTGACTGCCTGTTAAGTCAGACGGGCAACAGCCTGACTCGAAAGAGACTGAAGATCTTCTGGAAGATGTGGATGGAAGTGAAGGAGAGGAAGATGAAGGCTTCGTGGATGAGGAGGCTCTGAACTTACTGGTATCAGGACTTCAAGATGATGCCCTTTTCTCTGTGACCTCACAGCTTGACGCCTCCACCCATCCTGCTCCCTCATCCTCCCATAGCTGGCCATATCTCAGAGGTGTGAATACATAGTAAACTGTAGAATAGTACCGGTAGATAAATAAAAGACAACATCAACAAAATGTTATTTAACTAATATGTTGTTGGTTGTGTTTTCTTAGGGTTTAGATGAGTCAGGCGTTCCAGGCCTGGACAAAGTGGACAGCTTGGCTGAGTATCTGGTGGAGCTGAGGAACAAAACATCTCAGGTGCTGAGCAACCACGAGGTCAGTGACATGTGTTGTAGCTTGCTGCATATATGCATACCCCTCAAATCACTTGAACATTGCTGTGTTCTCGTGTTCAAGACACGTTTTATTGGGACACCGGAGGCTCATGCCACTGAAGGGCTGAGGGGGACCGCGGCGATTGGCGTGCTGACGAGGACCTCCGCTCAGCGAAAATGCTTTGATCCAGGCTATGAAGGACCTTCCCAGCTGTTTGTGCGGGCTGTGTCACACGGTGAGAGAAGCGGTGGCTGCCGCGGACCTGCAGTGTGAACTGTGGACTCGTTTACAGCGCTCGGATTCAAACAGAGCACATATGGAGGAATCTTTTAGCTCGGAACCTGACACGAATTCGGCGATTTGGACCCAGAAAACAGAACCTGGACTTAAAGACCGCAGTACAAAGAACACTGTGGGCTGACTGGAAAATAAAGCAACTTATCTAATCTGGCCTCTGGCCTTGGACTGTTGAAGGCTGTCTACAAATCTTCTCCTAGACTGGGAGCTGAAGGAACCCGCTGCCTCCTACCCCTCCCCCAGAGGTTTCTGTGTGCATTCTTGGTTTGAGCCGAGCTCTGAGACCAGCGAACTGTTTCTTATCTAGAATTGTTACACACAGACTGTTCCCTCCCGCCTGCCGTCATAAATGCATCTTGTCCTGTAACTAAATGTGCTTATTTGATATGGTTTTTACTGATTCACGCGGTGTCTTGAAGACAAAACGTGATTCATCTTTTTTTAATATCAACGCTGTAAACCCCGTGTCTTATCCTGTTTTCCTGCTTTTGACCTTCATCTGGGGACAGATTGGGCCTGGCCGCGCTATGAGTTATGAGTGTTGATAAACATATAACGTGTTGATAAACATGTCATGCTTTGTTCAGCTGCAGCTTGTTTGCACTCATTCTATCTCCTGGATGTCTGAAACTACATATTTACGTTGTACCGATGAAAATTGATGCAATGTTAATAAACCTTCTTGATTCTTGATTCTTGATTCTTGATTCTTGATTCTTCAACTGTGTTTTTTCCCTGTTTAGGTGAGCAGCATTGTTCTTTATGGCAGAACCTGCTGGAGTTCGACAAGCAGAGGGTGGTGTTTGCTGCTCGGCGCCAAGATAAACTGAACACTGGGAAGTTTAGGTCTCCAAAAAAGAGGCAGGAATTTACCTCTGGGGTGGAAAGTGTGAAGCGTCACTCTACAGAATCAGAGTGTTTCCACCTTCTTTGCCACTCATCCACCTGCTCCTGCTGCGGCTCCTGTTCTGGCCCCTGCTCCAGCTCCCAGAGCAACATCCAACCATCCTCAGCGAGCACCCCGAAAACTGACACGCAGAGTTTTGCACAACACGTGCAAAAAATGCGGGCAGTTCAGAATTGCTGAAACAGGACACAGCCAATATAGAGGGCAAATGCACTGTCCCTCTAATTCATTCATTCATTCATTCAACCTTTATTTATACAGGCTAGCCTCGTTGAGTCACGGGGACTCATTTACAAGAGGGACCTGTCTCACTCACACCAAACAACCATCCACTCTCACACTCACACCTAGGGTCAATTTAGAGTCACCAATCAGCCTAACAAGCATGTTTTTTGGTCTGTGGGAGGAAACCGGAGTACCCGGAGGAAACCCACGCATGCACGGGGAGAACATGCAAACTCCACCCAGAAAGGCCCCGGACCGGGATTTGAACTGGCAACCTTCTCGCTGAGAGGCAGCAGCTCTACCAGTTGTGCCACCGTGCTGCCCAATGAAAGTCTCACTAAAGAGCAGTGGCTGGAACAAATCAAAAAGAAAACATAAACATTTTCTTTATTTTAAATAACTTCACAAACTGTTTCATTGTATATAGTACAGAGTGTTATTTATTTTGTTTTGGGTTGATAATACAGATATTTATTCTTATTGTCATTATGTATACCAAATAATTCTACAAACCATAAAATAAAAGGATTTAATTCCTTCAGCAAACCACAAATTTCTTGATTTAAGAAAAATAAATGGGAGACTTCAGTGGAAAGGTGTTGCAACTAAATGCT
>JBBPBX010063902.1:4569-20400 GCA_038048925.1 Garcialebias charrua | reverse complement strand
AAATTGCCTCTCTAACTACAACTAAACACAGCTCAGGGCTAGCCCAAGGCATAAGCAAACTAAGTGTCTGCTTAGGGCCCCGGGGCCACTAGGGGTCCCCCTAAGTGGAATAGATGAGCTTGATGGCCCAAAATGAAAATGAATGAAACCCTTAATATACAGTATACATATAGGATAATGTAAACAGGGCTGTCAGATATGTAATGAGTTTATGATAGGTGGGTGAATGATCTGATCATCTGACTGTTAGTTGCAGTAATCCACATTATTAGCAGAAATAGGGGGCCCCAAACCAAATTTTGCTTAGGGCCCCATGGAGGCTTGGGCCGGCCCTGACACAACTCAACAGACAAAACATTTACAACAAAAACAAATGAGTTGTATTTATGGTAGCTGCCAAATATGTTGTCTGCATTAAAAAAAAAGACTTCAATTTAAACACTGAATCTGAATAAATTCCTTTATAAAAATAAAAAATAAAAACTATTCCAAGGTCTGTGGCAACACATATGGCATGAAGCCATCAATAACTACAGTTCCTATGATGTCCACTTGAGCCTTTTTCTAATTCTACAAATGTTCTTTATGCTTTTTGATGACAGAATGAAACTAAAATGTTTCGCACTTTTGATAAAAAAAAGCCATCCTAAATTAGATCAAGCCTAGGAGTGCTGACTATTTCCTGGAAAAACAGTATTTTCTTAGCACTCTTGTCATGTGCAACAATCTCCTACTGACTGAAATTGATGCCATGTGTTTCCATTTACCTATTCCCTGCAGTGGTGATTTTTTTTTTAACTCCATTTATCATGGTGATCATGAGCATAGCGGCATCTAGTGTTAATGAAGAATACACATCTGGAACAGTGGTGCTCAACTCCAAAGAATCGACGCTGTGTTCATGAGACAAACGAGCCGATCCGCCATTGAGCACCAAGACGAAACTGTGCAACAAAAAACCCACAAGACTACAAAAGCCTTGGCACTTAAATACTCCTGGCAGACTTGAGCGACAGTCTCACACAGAAAAAAAAAAACGGGGAGGGAGAAAACCCTTAATAAAATCTTTTTGAACACTTTGATTCTCTGAAACAATGATTTTTATTTTTATTGATGAAGGAGGCCCATTGGGGCAAATTTTGGTTTGAAAAGGAGGCTCACTTCCAAAAAGAGAATAGATTTATATATATTTCATAAAATAAAATAAAAACACCAAGATAAAAAAATAAAAAAAGCAAAATAACAAAAAAACAGTTTAAAAACCTGAAGAGCAGGGGCATTTTTTTAATGGTATGCCACACAATGAATCAAGTAAGTGACATGTAGCCAACTGTGCAGAGAAAAGAAAGAGACATTCACGGCTCCTGCAAAATTTACAGAGTTGTCACTGAACTTTTCATCAATCCCAAAGCAGCGCAGCACTGTTTCTTTAAACTGGTCTTTGCTGGTGTATTGACAGTTTGCAGGCGTCTCCTGTCTCTGCACTACTCGTATTTCTTACCTACATCTTCAAAATTAAGATGAGCTGAGCTCTCTCATTAATTATATTACATTGATACAGTTTTTGGTTGCAATGCATATACCGTATTTTTCGGACTATAAGGCGCACCGGATTATAAGGCACAATATCAATGAACGGGTCTGTTTTCATACTTACGGCACATCGGATTATAAGATGCATTAAGCGAAACAAAACAGTCAGATAAGTCAAACTTTATTCATCTCATTGACAATCGGTCTTTTGCACGTGACGTCACGGCTCGTGTCTTTTTGCACTTCCGGTCGTCATGTTGGGTGGATACCGGTTCATTTAAACAGAGGAAGTCCATGTTAAACACAGTGCGATACAGAACAATAACATCAGCAAAATGCAAACTAAATATAAAAATGAGCAGAAGCCTTATAGAGAGAAACTCAACCTTGAAGCCAGAGAACGTTACATGGTGAAGTTAGCTTCAATTAACAACATTGATCCTTACGAGGTAGCAGCTAAGGCATGGACTTCCTCTGTTTAAATGAACCGGTCTCCACCCAATATGGCGACCGGGAGTGCAAAATGTCACGTGTCTGCAAAAGACCTATAACCACATAAAATTTGTTTGAAGTCAGTAAACACAATCAGAATGAATACATAAGGTGCACCTGATTATAAGGCTCACTGTCAATTTTTCAGAAAATTAAAGTATTTTAAGTGCGTCTTATAGTCCGAAAAATATGGTGTACTACAAGTTGGTATGTACCAGATAAATACTTGGCATGTACATGGTACAAACCTGGTATGTATCAAGTAAGTACCAGGCAAGTACCCATTATAACTACCCAGTTTTTCATAATGGTGAGCTAATAGATGGTGTTTCTACCTGGTTTGTACAGGGTAAACATAAGTTTGGGTAAACTAATTTAAATTGATAGTTGCCAGTGTATTTTACTGTTCTGTTAGAACCTTTTCCACATCTGGAATATGTTGTAAAATAAGGTTAAGTGTTCACTCACCCTCTCACCCGGATCTCCTGGGGGACCTGAGGATCCGTGCAATCCTGGGTTACCAGGAACACCCTAAAACCAGACACAAATACACCAAACATATGATCCCAAAGCACTGCTTAGCAGCATTTCCACCACAGTCAGCCTACCCAGTGCTTTACAGGCAAAGGCCAACAACGACAGAAGCAAAACCATCAGTTTGAAAGAAACGAGGCTCAGAATACAGTGACACCCCCCCAACCCCTCATCTTTCTCTCAAACTGCTCACAGAGACACAGACGTACACACATTCATGCACGAATACACACTTTGACAGTTTCCCTCAACTCAAGCTTCGCTGACTATCAGGGCTGACAATCTTTCCATAAAGATATTTTTCCACTCTTTAGCTGTTCTCCATCTGTGAGAAGCAGACAGGAGTGTGGGGGAATGTGATACTCACTGCTGGGCCAGGGGCTCCTGGTGGTCCTTCTACAAGCATCCCCTGGAAAAAGAAAAAAAAAGTTGATACAGTAGCATTATATGGCAGCCTTTAAATTCACAGGCAAGAGTAGGAGGGAAAACTAGAGGCATTTTTGTGCTTTGGGTTAAAAGTTGAGGGGTTTACTTGGTGAAGGGTTAAAGCATTAGCAGTGCTGCAGTTATCTTATGTTGCAAGCTGTAATTTGTGAATATGACATAAATAAGAGCATGATTGTACAGAAAAAGGGGTTTTTGGGTCTCCAATGTCAGACAATGTTTATTTGTAATGTATTTAAGATGGCCTCTTAAAGAACATTTGTGTTTGTATAGACTGGTTGATTTTGGTGTATGGCCACTGTGTGAAAGATCAAAACTATAGCCCATCAGTGAGGGAGCTAATCTTAAGTAAAGCAATCATTTTCAGTTCAGTTGCATTAAATAAAATAAACTGAGATTCATATGGTTATAAATCACATTCACAGAAGAATTAATTCAAAATATAAAAGAAATTCCACATTTGAGAATATGTGCTGAGAATCAGGACTTCTGTAGTGATTTGTTTTTTTTTATAGTCTTGTAAATCCTTCAGTGCAACAAATTCGAAATTGATGTGAAACCCTAATAGCTGTGTAAAAAAAGCAAGCCAGTTTTTAAAATCTGTGTCAATTATCTTTCTTCAAACCAAAATGAGAATCATACAAACTCTTTTCCAATCGCACCTTGGAAATGCTCCTCTGTGTGCTCCATACATGGCTTATTTAATGAAAAGGTAAATTAATTATTTTAAGTGTTAGTTTTAGGTTGTAAAATAGAAATATAGAAGTTAACATAAAAGCTAATTTGATAGTAAGTCTCCTAAGCTGATTGTCTAAGTGCAATTTTTGGAGAATTGACCCAGAAGGTGCTGATTATCAAGTGAATATCATTGTGTGTAAAAATCCAACATTGCATGGATTTTCTTGTCTTTGTGCATATTAAAAAATGTACTTTAAACTTGATAAAGTCAACAGAATGTTGAGTGGGCAGAAAGAGCAAAAGAGACGGAAAGTAATGGAAATTATTTCAAAAATTAAATCAAAAGTGCTGATCTAATATTTTGAATACAGCTTAAAATGTCAAAGTTTAGTCCACTGGTCAAACAATAGGCAATTTACATTATATTTACTTGGATATGTTTCAGATTTCTGAACGAACTTTAACTTGAAATATGGTATGTTCATACAAGATTTTAATTAGATTATTTTAGCTATAGACTCTGGTCACTGTGTACTGTAGTTTTAATGCTGTTGGACCTAACTGCTACCTTTGACACAGTGGACCATCAGATTCTCCTGTTTCAACTGGAGAGTGGGCATTCAGGGTACTGCTCTACAGTGGTATGATTTAATAGAGAGATGCTTTTGTGTGTGTACAGGTACTGGTTCTGTTGAGTCCTCTGTAGCACCTCTCACATGGCGAGTACCTCAGGGATCTATACTTGGCCCCCTTCTGTTTTCCCTTTATTTGCTCACTCTGGGATTATTCTTTGGAAACATGGTGTTATTTTTCATTTTTATGCTGATGACAGCTAAATGTATGTGCCATTAAAACAAAATAAACAATACTCCGTGAACCAACTCCTGGAAAGTATGGCATAAGTCAGAGCATCGTAGTCTTAGAATTGTTTACATTTTACCGAGGAAAGGACCCATGTCTTGTTGTTTAAGCCCAGTGATGGTTCCAAAGTCCATGCTGATCTGGGTCCCTTAACAGAAATATCTGACCGAGACAACCTGGGTGTGAGGCTGGACAACGATTTCCAACTATTCACAAATTACATCAGTGATCAAGTCCAGCTTTTTTTCACCTGAGACAACTGGCCAAGGTCAAACCATTTCTTTCAAAACATAATTTTGCAATTTTAATCCATGCTTTCATTACAACTCATTTGGACTACTGTAATTCACTTTGTGTCGGTCTGAGCCAGTCACACTGACTGGAATTCAGCTGTTTCAGAATGCTGCTGCTCACCTTTTAACTGGTACTAGAAAACGAGAGCACATCACCACCATAGCTTTAGAATCACTACACTGGCTCCCAGTTCATTTCCAAATTAATTTTAACGTTCTTTTATTTGTTTTCAAATGTCTTCATGGTCTCGTCCCACAGTATGTGTCCGACCTGCTCAAGCTGTACGTTCCCTCATGCTCTTTCACGTCAGCAGATCAGTTGCTGTTGGTCATTCCAAAGTCCAACAGGGGAATGAGAGGTGACCGAGCGTTTTCAGTTGCTGCCTCTAAACTGTGTAACGCGTTACTTTGCACGTCAGACAAGCTGATTCACTTCCTGTTTTTAACTCAGCTTGAAATGCTGGTTTTACTGTTTTTAAATTATTTGTTTTATTGTTTTTACTGTTTGCTGTTTTGTGATTTTACAGTTCATTACTCTTATGGTATTAGTTGATTTTATGGTTTTTATGCTTGTATGTATTTTGTATTAGTGTACAACATTTTGGTCAATCCCATTGTTTTTAAAGTGCTTTATGAATAAAGATGTATTGTACACTGTAGTGTTTTTTTTAATTTATTTTACTATAATGGTTCTTTATTTTCCATTCAAGTACACCTTTAGATGGAGTTGTCATCCCGAGCACACATTTGCTATGGCTGTATTATTTGAATTTGAAACCATTTTGGGAGATTTTTGTGAGCTTGGTTTGAAAAAAAAAAGTTTAATATTTATAACTAAGCATATGTCAAGGTTTTGACACAATTGGGGCTAAAATGCGTCAAATCTGTGCTCATTTACACCATTTGTGGACCATATGAGATGACGCACTTAGGCACACATCTGTTCGTGTTCAGATGTGTCATCTAGTTCACACAGTCAGACATAGGCCACTGTATGTGAGCCAAATATGTGATATTTTAATAACACATCTGGGTCAAATTGGTTGTGACCTCAAATTTAGGCTTTTATGGAAAGAAAAAAAAGCAATTTCTCTATGTTTGGCTTTTTGGCGAGACTTTAAATTCGTAAACTCTTTATTTTGATTAAAAAAAGATAAGGACACATGAAAGTGATACTTACAGGCTCAATGACAGCAGGTTCACCTTTTTCTCCTTTTTGTCCTAAGTAGCTCTGACCCCCAGTCACCTGAAGGGATAAAATAGACTATGTGAGTATCTCAGCACCATAGAAAGCCAGACTTTTAATTGTATTTAGGTGGCATTATTAAATAAAATAAAACATATAAACAGGGAGATCAACGAACATCAGAAGTCTTATGTCTTATTTGAAAGAGGTTGCATTATTCATTAACAAAACTGCTTTGAATACAATGTGACAAAAATCAAGTGGGCAATTTTATATAATTATAAATACTTGCACATTTTTTTTGTGAGCAAATTTTAACTTTGTTTTATTGAGCATCCATAAAAAAGTAGGCAAAGAAGTGATCAACTTTGAAAAAAAAAAAAAAGACCAACTGTAAAATTGTTACCTGACACTACACATACAATGACTTCACAAGAAAGGAATTCACCAACCAACCACAGCGCTGTATCCAAAACCCACTAGACTGTACAGTTTAGCCCAGAGAGGAAACCAGTACTTAATAAGAAATTCATAGCGTGGGGGCTGGGATTGCAAAGTGTGCAGAATCAACAAAGCTGTTCAGATTAAACCAGAGCAGACAGATCTCATGCCAGCATAAAGGCCACGTCACTTCCTTCCTCCGAGAATTTGGATCTCGAGGTAAAATATATGGCAGAGGACAAGCCATTGTGGACACAAGCTCAGCCAAGTTTGTTTCATGTAGAGATGGATTTGACAAACAAATGAGATGGATTTGACAAACAAATAAAATAAGTAAAAAAACCTCGTCATGAAATAAACCAAGCCAAATGTTTTGGGAAAATCCGGAGTTAGTTTCGTATCTGATAAACATCAGAGGCTAATGTGGTCGAGAGGTCACAAGAGCAACCCCCCGTGTCGACAGCTGGGCTGACAGCTGTTTATCTGTAGAAGACAAGGTGTGTGCTCGTGTTCCTCTGTGTATTTGTGTTTCTCGCTTGCATATGTCAAATGCCTGAAACTGAAATCATTCAAAGCAACAAATAAAAAAAGGGCACCAAAAACACTCCATCAGATAAATACCACCAACATTTTTCACATATTTTCACATTCTTGATCACTATTGTGAACCTCCCTCTTCAACTGTGACACCACCACCACCACTCAGACTTACACTGCTCTCTGAGAAGTCGGTCTTTGCTGGAACACCCGGACCAAAGTCCTCATATGCTTCAGGTGTCGGCTTGGCATCAACGTGGCCATAATCTCCATAATCACCGTAGTCGTACGGTTTCTCTACAAACTCCTTATCAGATTCCTTCATGTCGTATTCCTTAAACTCATACTGATCAGGAGCAGGATCTGCTTTTTCTTGGGTGTCCTCAGGAACAGCAGCTTTAACGGGAACAGTGGGGTCCGCACCAACCTCCTCTGCCCCAGTGATGTAGTCGTACTCCAGTTCCTCACCATAGGTCTGGAATCACGCCAAGCATTGCAAAGAGATGGAAGAACATGAAGGTTTAGTTAGTGTAAAGTTATATGAACACATTTAAAATGGTTTCTCTTTACATTTTATACACACAATTTGGATGATTATTTGGCAACGTAGCTTTATTTACAGTACGGTATATAGCACATCACAGCAACAAGGCAACTCAGTTACACAAGAAGATTTTCATAAAGTGCAAAAGAATAAAATAATTTTAGGCATGTTCTTTTGACAAAACAAGTCAAACTCTATGATTTAATCATTGACCAAAAAAAGTTAAAAAATAAATGTGAAAATAAGTATTATAAATCTGAGAGGGAAAACTGGTTAAAATGATGACTGTTATGATTAAGAATAAATAAATAAAACTTAGAGAATTGCATTTCCTGTGAATATGTGTGAATGCTTGCTGAAGAATTTGCAGAAAAACAGCTGAAATTAGCTAAAAAGTAAAAACATGTTGAATTGCAGCTGAAATGGAGAAGAGCAGTCCTAAATTAGCAGAAGAATGCAGAAAGAACACATCTTTGCTGAATTAGGTTTAAAAAAGCAGACATGAGCACAAACAATAGGAAATCAACTAAAAAGAAGCTGAAAATTACAAAAACTGGTGAAATGTAGCTGAAAAGGCAAAAAGAAGCTTAAACTACTGGAAGCGGAAAGAGTTGAAATACGCTGAAAAAGTGGAATTGGCTGAAAAAGCTAAAATTAGCGTAAAAACAGCTATATAGTAGCTAAAATAATAGAAAAAGCTTAAACTAGCAGAAAGGAGCAGAACAAGCTAAAATCAGTATAAAGGAGTTAATTAGGTTGAAAGTAGCAAACCCATGAAAAACTTGAATTTATCTGAAAACAGCTGAAATTACATAAAAAATGCTCAAATGTAGATAAAAAGGTAGACCAAGCTTAAATTAGCAGAACAAAGCAGAAAGAACACATGTTTGCCTAAACTACCCGTAGGCTGAAAGAAGCAAACATTAGCACAAAAAAGTGGAAATTATCTGAAAAATGCAAAACCAGCTGAGAAGTAACTAAGAAAAAGAGAAAAAAAAAGCTGAAATTACAAGAAAGAAGAGGGGAGCACACATTTTTGCTGAATTAGGCTAAAAAAGTTTAAATGAGTGCAAAAAATGTGGAATTAGCTGAAAAAGCTTAAATTAGTATAATACAGTTGTATAGTAGCTGAAATAGTAGAAAACGCTAAAACTTGCAGAAATGAGCTCATAAGAGCACAACAAGCTGAAATTAGCAGTAAGAAATTAGAAGAAGCACAAATGTTGTATAGCAGAAAGAATCTGAAAGGAACACAAAACGGCTGGAAAAAAACAGCTGCTATTAGCTGAAAGTAGATGAAAAATGTTGAAATTTGCACAATAAAGCTGAAAGAAGCTGCACCAGAACAGAGCTCAGTTCATTTTCTATGAGAAATAAAATGGCAGAAAAGGCTAAATATTTCAAACAGCTGCTCCAATACCAAAAGTCACAGCAGGAATGTGCTGAAATGGCTGAACGTTTGGAGGCATGATTTGTTGAAATAGCTTGAAAACTGCGGGACGAGAATCGTGCCCAATAACGTACAGAAGAAAAAATGGACCACAATAGTGTGAATGCTTCTTAAACATTTACACAATACAGTAACAGTTTCACCCAGACTGATCATCATGCTCAAAGCAGGACAGACCAAACGTAGTAACTCTGGTTCCTCACACAAATATATGTTTTTAAAGTTACCTGGCCTTTATTGGTCGACTCGGTTGGAGTTGCAGGCTGACTTCCATCCACTGCGGTGTAATCATACTCACCATTGTAATCATCTCCACCAGCATTTGTCTGAAATCAATGCAGAAAATGTACAAGAAATGTAATTTCTCAAGAAGTTCAGGTAACACTGACGTTCCTACAACACAATGTTCTACAGCAAGTTATATGATCAGTACAAAGGAAGGTGTTTTGTTAGAGGGACACTTGGGATGTAAGGAATGCATTGTAAAAGAAACATTCCTTAAATAAATATATAACGGCTGCAGCCTTTCAAATCAAAGTTTCAAAGATCTTGTGAGGTCTGTTGGTGCAGAGAAAGTTTAGTGAGGACAACTCTCAGCTATTAACAAAGCTGATTTTGTCTTTATTGCTATAGTCGACAGTTATTGCCATCTCTGTGGATGGCTAAGCTCAGTTAGTCATGTCATGAGAAGAAATCATGTATATACAATATACAGGTAGTCCTCAGGTTACGACGGTCTCGAGTTACGACGTGTCATGGTTACGGCGCATCTCCCATAAAAAATAAATAAAAACAATTAGAACATTTATTTTGAAAAGCCGAGTTACGCAGTTTCCGGTTTCCGGTTTTACGTAGTAAACGTAGCGGTAGAGGAATACTGTACTGTACTCTCTAAAAAAGCTAAGTCTGGTCCTCTGGACATAAAAAAATTAAAAAAATAAACTGTACTGTGAACGCGGTTTTACCTCGTAAACGAATAGAGAATACGGAGGATGGACCGAGCTGGACGGCGGTTTTACATCGTAAACGAATAGAGAATACGGAGGATGGACCGAGCTGGACGGCGGTTTTACATCGTAAACGAATAGAGAATACGGAGGATGGACCGAGCTGGACGGCGGTTTTACATCGTAAACGAATAGAGAATACGGAGGATGGACCGAGCTGGACGGCGGTTTTACGTCGTAAACAAATGGAGAATATGGCCGATGGACGGAGGAAGTAGGCCATAACTCTTTTTCCCTTTCATTATGGTTCCCAAATGCATGTATTTTTTGATAATTATGTAGGGTACTGTGTTAGGATAGGCTAAGTGCTTGGTAATACTGTACTGTACATGTATATGGTGCAGTATGTACGTATATTTCGACTTACGTCGAAATTCGGTTTACGCCACCGCGCAGGAACAGATCTCCGTCGTAAGTCGAGGACTACCTGTATTTAGAGTTTTCTTGGCCCAGTTATGAAAAGTGTAGCATGATAAAGTGTTACCTCAGTCTTTGCTGCTTCAGTTGGAGGAGTATCGGTGGTTATCTTTCCTTCACCATAATTGTAATCATAGACGTCACCATAATTATAATTATACTGTAAGAAAAATGACATAAATTTCTTAATGGACATCATCAAGATAATAAGACAGCACAATATCCGAAAGGCATATTACGCACAATTTACATGGCACATAGAACTCAATGTCGCTTAAAAAAACAACAACTTATATCCCAATTTTATTGATAAAACGTGTTTCAATTTCACATCCATGTTAGAAATTTGAGCATTTATGTTTCTGGACAATCCCAATATTCCTTGATGTTTCCCTGTTTTTCCAACTCTCTGAGCTTTACGTGCAAGAGAGAAATTTTGTGGCCAAGCCGACACCAATAATGAATGTTGTTTGTTTTAAGCAGGATGCTGGAGGGTTCATACAATGCCAGTTAAAAGTTATCTGCCTCTGCAGCTTCATTTGTGTACCAACAATAACCTGCAGCTTTCATGATTAGGTTTTTAAAACGGAAAGCTCCTGCTGTTCTGCCTTAATGCGTGTTCATAAATTATGGGGTGAACGGAGATTGCAAAAGCAGGGGGTGAAACCATTGTTTAAACAACAACTGCTGTAAACAAATGGAGGTAATAAAACATCCATCTGTAACAATATTCAAAAAAAAAAGAAATAAAATGCACTTTTTTTTTTACCCTGATGCATGCTTAATAATCCAGGTAGAAAAATCTAAAAAAGGTAAGTCTGGTCCTCTGGACATAAATTATTTTTTAATAATTTTGCTTTTTTTGTTGTTGCATTTTTGCATAAAAAAAAAAAAATTATCCTGAGGACCAGACTTAGCTTTTTTAGAGCAAGTTTTTTTTTCTTTAAATCAAAACACAAAGGGGGAAAAAGTCTAAACCATTTCCTTTGTCAATCAACAATTGAGATTACTGGTAAATAAAGTCAAACAGAAACAATTACAAAGTAAGTTGTATTATATATTACTAAGATATGGCTTCAAGAACATGTTCTGAATATTTGTCTAACAGACAGAGAGACTGCAGTGATTGTTAAAAAAAAAACACTGGGTAAAATGGAGGCCATGTTTTAAACAGCGTCACTGCTCTACGGATAACGAGCTGTTGATGTTGAGTTTTCAATCTATTTGATCTACAGAGAAAGTTCATCCATGCTTCCTGCCAATGACGCATTTCCTGTTGGCGTCATCGTGCCGTGATCTTCAACTCTCACTGGAGCGATTCGCAGCTGCGTGTGAAGCGGCTGCAAAGAATCTGCGCCTCCAAATCTGAGGCCGTGGTCCTCAGATTCCTTCGGGTCAAGGGTGAGGTTCTGCCTCAACAGGAGGAGTTCATCTCTGGGTTTTGTTCATGAGTGAGGGAAGAATGGAGCGTGAGATTGACAGACGGATTGGTGAAGTGTCTGCAGTATTGTGGACTCTGTGCCGGTCTGTTGTGGTGAAGAAGGACCTGAAGTGTAAAACAAAGCTCTCTTTTTACCGGTCAGTCTACGTTCCTGCTCTTATGTATGGCCATGAAATCTGGATAGGGACACTAACGAGATTGCAGATACAAGTGGTTGAAATGAGTTTCCTCCGCAGGGTAGCTGGACTCTCCCTTAAGAGATAGGGTGAGAGGCTCAGTTATCCAGGAGAGACTCTTAATAGAATCACTGCTCCTCCACATCGAGAGGAGCCAGTTGAGGTGGTTCAGGCATCTGGTGAAGATGCTCCCTGGTTGCCTCTCTAGGGAGGTTCTTCGGGCAAGTCTGACTGGGAGGAGACCCCGGGGAAAATCCACGACATGCTGGAGAGACTATGTCTCTCGCTTGGCCTGGAAACACCTTGGAGTCCTCCCAGAAGAGCTAGAAGAGGTGGCCATGGAAAGAGATGTCTGGGAATCCCTGCTCAAGCTGCTGCCCCTGCAACCCGACTTCAGAACATGTGGGAGATGATGAATGGATGGATGGATGGATGGATGGATGAATGAATGGATGGATGGATGGTTGGATGGATGGAGGTCACATTTAGGTTAGGTTTATTTGTCATATGCAATGGATGGATGGATGGATGAATGAATGGATGGATGGATGGTTGGATGGATGGAGGTCACATTTAGGTTAGGTTTATTTGTCATATGCAAAATCAACACAAGGTCAACAATGCAACAACAACAAGAAATACCAAAGCATGCAGCAACAATAATAAAAACATACTAAAAATACCACTAAAATACTAAAGAACATATAAAAAAATACTAATAAAATATTACTACTACTATAGGCACCAAAGTTGAAAAAGAAATACATCTGCAGTGTGATTCGGTTAGCAGCGAGGTTCTTTCAGCATCATGGTTCTCTTCTTTTAGCAGCATGGTCATGTACGTAGCTTAGCAGGTCTTGGTATGGATGGATGGACGGATGGATGGATGGATGGATGGATGGTTGGATGGATGGAGGTTCACATTCAGGTTAGGTTTATTTGTCATATGCAAAATCAACACAAGGTCAACAATGCAATGAAATCAAGACAACAACAAGAAATACCAAAGCATGCAGCAACAATAATAACATACTGTACTAAAAATACTACTAAAATACTATATAACATATAAAAATAAGTACTACCGGTACTAATATACTACTACTATAGGCGCCAAAGTTGAAAAAGAAATACATCTGCAGTGGGATTCGGTTAGCAGCGAGGTTCTCTCAACATCATGGTTCTTTCAACATCATGGTTCTCTCAACATCATGGTTCTCTCAACATCATGGTTCTTTCAACATCATGGTTCTCTTCTTTTAGCGGCATGGTCATGTATGTATTAGCAGGTCTTGTTATGGATGGATGGATGGATGATACATTTTATCAAAATAAATTTGCAAACTTCAGCAATATGCTTTAATTTTGCTGCACTTTAGATTTTTCAATTCTTTGTCAAATGATCTTTGTATTTTTTATTTTTCTAAATGCCAACAGTAAAACGACCCTTTAGAATTAGAAGGAAAAAAAAGTTAGTTTCATCAAATAAAAGTGCTAAAGCAATGAAATTATGTTTGTGATATCCATGTGATTAACATGCAGGCATGCAAACCAGCCTGCTTTAGCGTCTGTCCTTACACAAGTAACATGAGTTACTGGAAAATTTAGCCTGCTTCAGTCTTGAAATGATCAAGTAGCACTGCAAAAAAAGGTCTGTGATTCCAAACTAAATGTCTTAAAGTACGGGAAGTCAACGAAAAAAATAAAAACTGTGAAATCTGAAGGTTTTGGAAAGAAACAAAGATGATCCAGAAAGCAGGCTGACTACGGTTTGTTTTTAGTTTTGCATAGCCGCTCACTCTTGCACCATCTTGAGCACAATCATGCACCAAATACAAAAAACCTTTTGGCGTCAGGTGATGCAGAAGGCTGGAGGCAAGCAGGAAGTTAAGGGCATATCCACCAGATCTCCATATAGATTGATTGTTGGATCATTCCCATGCTACATGAAATCAGCCCTCTTTAAAACAATATTAAATCTAATAAAGTTTTGTTTCTTTGGGCAGTTTAAGAGAAACTAAAACCATTTTTGCTTTGACACGTTGCATAGAAGGTTCCGCCTATGCCTCTGACACATAGCCTTATAATAAAATTCAGCATCTTTCGTATTTTATATAAAAAAAATAGACATTTTCCTAGCATTGATAAAACAGAGATGAAGTCGATTATGTTAACAGATCAACCACTGATATGCAAATCTCCAGCAGCCCAGGCATAAGCATTAGTCCCTGGACAGCTGCTAAGCTCATAAAAATATTACAAGATCCACCGCCTGCTGCTGGCCTGGAGCACATTATGTGGTTTGGAGAGGGAGAGGTCAAAGGAAAGCAGCTCTGGCCAGCCAATGCAGACAGACTGAGAGGGTAACAAGAGTTTGAGGGTTTGAGAAAAATACATTGCTCGATTTATTGGTTTGAAGTGCTTGGCTAAGTTAAAGGCCTTTACCAGGCTTTAATAAACAAAAGCAAATAATGAAGTGGGTCCAAACTATATCCCACTCTCTTCCTCTTCTAAACCAGCTACAGACATGCAGATGCAGAGTGCATACGCATGATGCAAGCCAAGAAGCATCTTTTAACAGAAAATCAAATTTGTGGCCTAAAAAAAAAAAGTTTGCAAAGAAGAAAATGTCTTGTGGAAGAGAATCCTCTACAACAATTATTTGATATGTGGTGGGACACGTTTTGTTTTGCAAGATTAAGTTTTTTTTTATAAATGCTGAAGCAGAATGTAAAAAGAACATTCCTGTCTTAACTGTAAAGAACCCACGAGTGAATAAACCAGATTTACAATGCTCTTCAAGCCAAAGTGCTCCCTGCTCTCTCTTTGGGATTGACAAGCTCCTTGTGTTGGCGCTGAGAAGTCACTTGATGATGAAGCAATGTTTTCCAGCACGGGTACCCGCTGTACAGCCAATATTTCGAACAGAAGACCAGTTCTACATTTTTCCCCACTCAAAAGCAAAAATCTAAAAGTCTGCTTTTCCAGGTACTGGAATTCTAGCTGGTAAGGAAAAAACTTCAATTTCCTCGTGAGTCTGTAGAACTCGTTAGTAATATAAATCAGCTCTAAAGCGACTTTGAGGCAGGGAAAGATGAAAAGTTTCCAAAGTGAGCTCATCAGTTATTTGGTGGAAGACTGAAGGAAAATATCAAATGGACGAGCAAAATGCCATGTCCATGGGACATCTGAAGAGGAAAAGAAACTGTGGATTTGACACAAAGCTTTGTGTTTCAATTACGAGTTATGGCTGAAGAGGCACGCAGTGATGTGCGACAGTGGCAATAAAACTTCAAATTTAAACTCAGCAGTGTGTTTTTTTATTTAAATATATTATGTGTTTCCACTAGTAAAAGAGACTAGAGAGACACATCAATTTTAAATAGGTACATACGCATGCTTTTTTCTCTCTTCTTGGAAAAAAAAAGTTTTTGCTTTTAACGGGGGTGTAATATAATTTTAAACTGTAAGCTTTGTAACATAGCTTTAAATGTGAAGCAGCTGACTTATTTGGTATTTTAACAAATAACAAAGCCTAAAACTAACATTTTAAGTGGAGTGCAAGTTAAAAAGAGTTTTGTAGGACTATGCTGCATGAGTTCATTTTTAAGCTACTCAATCAACAAAATCCTGTAATGATCCTTCCTAAAATTCCTGCTCCCAATGGGTTCTTTTTTTCCCCTCTCGCTACAAACATTTCTCCTTTGGGATCTGAAAATCCACCAAGTCTTTCTTTTTTCTTCCTACAGGGACCATACTCCTACTCAGAACTACTCCAGACTTCCCGTTTGGCTGCT
>JBBPBX010063899.1:0-12617 GCA_038048925.1 Garcialebias charrua | reverse complement strand
GAATATAAACAGTAGTATGACTATAGGCAGTAATGTAATACAAACATTAGTGCAAATATAAAAAGTAGTGTATATGTAAACAGTAGTAATAAATGTAAACAGTAGTAATAAATGTAAACAGTAGTAATAAATGTAAACAGTAGTATGACTATAGGCAGTAATGTAATACAAACATTAGTGCAAATATAAGAAGTAGTGCAAACTGAATGAGCACATGACCGAGAGTTTAGTGAATAACCCGTTTGATGACACAGAGTCCAGTGTTAAAATCTTTGTGTTGTGTGGTAATGTGTGAAAGTTTTTTGTGTTAAGGCAGTTCAAATGGGAGGGGAGGCAGAGCAGGCAGAGTGTTTAGCATCCTGACTGCCTGATGAACAGAGCTGTCTCTCAGTCTGCTGGTTCGAGCCTGGAGACTCCTCAGTCTCCTCCCTGATGGCAACAGGCTGAAGCAGCTGTGTAGTGGGTGTGTGGGATCACCTGCCATGCAGAGGGCTTTCCGAGTGAGGCGGTTGCTGTGTAAGTCCTGTAGTGAGGGGAAGGAGGTGCCGACAATCTTCTCAGCTGCTCTCACGATGCGCTGGAGGCTCTTGCGGCAGGATGCAGTACATGCACCAAACCACACCGTGATGCAGCTGGTCAGGACACTTTCTATGGCACCCCTGTAGAAGGTGCACATGATGGGGGTTGAAGCTCCAGCCCTTTTCAGCTTGCGGAGAAAGTAGAGGCGCTGGTGAGCCTTCTTGGCCAGTGCTGCAGTGTTCCTGCTCCAGGACAGGTCCTCTGAGACGTGCACTCCCAGGAACTTGGTGCTGTCTACTCTCTCCACTGCGGTGCTGTTGATGGTCAGAGGGGCATGTTGTGCATCCCTCTTCCTGAAGTCCACAACAATCTCCTTTGTCTTCTCCACGTTGAGAGTGAGATTGTTGTGTCCGCACCACAAGGCCAGGCGGCTCACCTCGTTCCTGTAGTCCGTCTCATCGTTGTTGCTGATGAGACCCACCACTGTTGTGTCGTCCGCAAACTTGATGAAGTGGTTGGAGCTGTACGATGGTGTGCAGTCGTGTGTTAGCAGGGTGAATAGAAGGGGGCTCAGCACACATCCTTGTGGGGCCCCTGTATTCAATGTGATGGTGCTGGATGTGTTATTCCCGACCCGTACTGCCTGTGGTCTCCCGGTCAGGAAGTCTAGCAGCCAGTTACACATTGAGGTGTTCAGCCCCAGACTGTCCAGTTTAAGGATGAGCTGTTGGGGGATGATGGTGTTGAATGCCGAGCTGAAGTCGATGAACAGCATTCTAACATAATTAACATCATAACAGGTTTTCCAGAGTGTTTTACATTACGGTTTACTTGTGGTTCCCAGAGTTTCTAAAAGTAGAACAGGAGGTAGAGTTTTTAGTAGGTGTATCTCTGGTGAGACAAACTAAGTTTTTGGCCATGAGGCTCACATTCTTTGGACACAAGACTTTTGTTTTTGACTCATTTTATATTGGTGGGTTACCTGAGCTATCCCATAGTTATGCTGCTATATGCTTAAACTGTTGGAAGATAAACCGATCAAATTTCTCACTTTGTCGTGTCTTAATTTTCTCTACTACTTTTTAACATGTAATTACATTTTTTTGTTATTTCCTCCCATATTAACTCCACCTTGATCCCCCTTTCTGTGTCTGTCTGATTCTCTTTCTTATCCTCCAAAACTCCAATTTGCTAAGATGGCTGCCCCTGTTTGAAGTTTCTTGCTGTTAAAAGATTCATTTCTTTCCACTGTCGCTTACTTGCCGGGTCAGGATGGGGTATGGCAACAAAGATTTGACACAACTGACTTCCTGAGATAAACAACTTTGGAAAAAAATTGCCTTTCATAAAGTATTGTACAAATGGAAGTATTGTATCAATAAGAAATAACTTATTGTGAATTTGTTTTTGGTTTTTTTATTGTTTGCACAAACAGTAAACAACGCACATAAAGGAAAAGTTTCAAAAATGTGCAGTAGAGATCATAAATACCCCCGAATGGACTTACAAGCACCCCCCTCCTTTCTAAAAGATAAAAGAACAAAATCATAAAAGCTTTATAAGCTTACATCTTAGTTTAAACACACAAATACACATCAAAGCAATAATATATAATAGTTCATATTAAAATTGAAATTGTCAAAAAATATTAAAGTAATAATAAAAATAATAAAACTAGTGTTTTTTAATCTATAAATGTTGTTTCAACTTTTTTTAAATACATTGTTGTACATGATTCACTTAGTTGTTTTAAACTGTTCCACAAAGCAACATCTTGATGCATGTGGTTCTGCAGAAGGAAATATGTAAATCACGCCTCCTTCTTGATAAGAATTAAACTCAAGGAAATTATGAAAGAAGCCTATGTATTTAGGTAAATAATAGAATACATACAACTTAATATCAAGATTTTTGATACTTATTCACATCAAAAGTAAGAATTTCTACTTTTTTTTTAAACAGAGGTGTGGATGGAGCTAAATGCGGAGGGTTGGTGATAATTCTTAAAAAAATATTTTTTGAAGTTTATGGATTGACTATAAGTAAGACGGATAAGTTCTAGCTCAAATTAAATTACAATAAGAAATATGAGGATTAATTAATTATACAACATTAATAGTACTTTATTTTAAATACAGTTTAACCTTTTTTACAATACCTAAAGATTTTGAAATATTCTTACAAACCGATTCAATGATTCTTAAAACAAAGTTTCTCATTAAAAACGTTGATGAAACGCTGTAAATTTGTATTACTTTTTTTTCTGATTGCAATTCTTTTTCGTATTCTGAAATAAGATGAAATTTGATTTTTTTTACATTAGGTGATCATTTATTTAACTGAAACCACTGAGCTAACAAATGAACCCATAATTAGCCAATGAGTCAAGATTACAGCCAGCAACGAAAAGATTGGCATCATCTGCAAATACAGGTGATAAAATACTAGATGCTTTTGGTAGATCATTATGAGAAACAACAATGGACCCAAAATGGATCCTTGTGGAACTCCACATTTTATGACATTCCGTTGTGACAATAAATGAAGAAACGGCATTAAACTTCTGAGTTCATCAGTTATCACGAAACAAGCAGCTCTGATCTGCACGGTTCTAGTCATCAATGTTGATTATTTATTTATTTATTGATACAGTTCAGCACTGGGACCACCTGTTCTCGCTCCTTCTTGGTGCTAAAACGACAGACGACTTTGGATCTGTGCACTTCTTTGTCTGATCGGAGCTGGAAAACAGACAACCTTAAATCCACTGAAGTGACTTGAAACACAATTCACACCGAGTCAAACGGGCACGAACAGGCTAAAAGAGCTGATGATTGTTCTGAAAATGTGCAGCGTGCTTCTCATTTGGCTGCCACGAGCTTTAATTAGCGCGCTTGAGCATCACACTTCTAATCTTCTGTTTGTTCCTTCCCTTCACGCGCTGCTGCCAGAATCAGACTCTAAAAGGCAAATAAGGACTCGTGAAAGAAATGCCAGCTCTCTCTTTTTCTATCTCACCCTTCTCCTCTCGCTCTCTCTCTCATCCCCCCCCTCCCTTCTTTCTTCCGGCGGCCGCAGTTGCGCTCCTCGTCTCCAAAGCTGCGTCTCCAGCAGCATGTCCGCAGACACGCAGCCGCGGTGCCATGAAGCGGACCAAAAGACGCAGAGAGCACATTGCGCGCACAGGTAAGCTCATACCTGAATATACACCGTTCACACAGATACATCTAAATAGTCGCCATGTCTGGAGCAGATTTGATCTAAAGCTGTCAAAGCAGGAGCCAGAGTTGTGGGTTTGTTGTCTTGCTCAAGGACGTTCCGGCAGAAGGACCTGGTTGTGGTCAGAGGTTGCCAGGACTGGCTTTTTCTTTTGTTTTCTTGTTTTACCCAAATGGTTCTCCGGTGCGCAAAACAGAAGCAGTGGGGAAATCCAGTCATTGTTACTCTCAGAGCAAGTTTTCTGCAAGATGTCAAGAATCTGAAAGTTGCTTTTTTTGTTTGGAGAACACGAGATGCTGTAAGGAGCGCAAATATATAAAACAAAATAGTGAAATATGTGATAAAATGGATTAAAATTAGTGCTGAGCGGATTGAAGAGCCTGTTCCATTTGATGCATATATTAGATGTGAGTGGGACTTATAAGTCACGGACTTTTTTGTCCTCGTTTTAATTTCCAGGGATGTTTTGAGTCACCGTGTTATGCAATGATGGAAAACGATCTGCGCCAACGTTGCGCGCTGTCGTACCAAACGCACAACACTGTCTGCACACCACCGTTCAGATGTGCACTATTTTCTTCAGATATTCTCACCCCCCTCCTCATTTGAGCTCATTTTAGTTAATAAGGTTGTATTACTTCTTCTTTAATGCCCTGTAGTTTTATGGAATCCATATGCGCCATTTGGATTTGGATAAAAGCGTCACGTGCGTATTTTGCTGAAAACAATGATTTACTGCTCAATGTTGCATTATGAACATTAAAAAAACGAGTTTTTTTAATATTAATCTAATATATTTAGATATAGCCTGTCATTTGGGCGCACCGTTGCTGATCTAGTTTCCTCACTTCCATTTGTGACATTTTAGCGCATGTTCGCTCCAAATGGATGGAAACACGGCGCGTGCCCCTCAATGTCGGTGTCCCATCATCAGTCAAACGATTAGCACAACGCAAAGCTGTGGCTCTGCACAGAGAATCTCCCAGAACCCGTTGAACCAACGGCAAGCAGAGACCGTGGCGGCCACGCAGGCGTGCGTAAAAGCGCAACAAACAGAGAAGATGGAGCTTGAGATGAGAGCAAATCTTCCAACATGTGCAATGGGAGGCGTACAGAGCGCGCGCTCCCAGTAAACCCAGCTGAGGATGCAGAGATTTGCATTCAAAAAAGGTAATGTTTTGTAATTTGAAATCCAAAAGATGAAAGTAAATGAGAAAATTAGCGTTTTTCTGCCGTTTAGAATGCAGAGGGAAGAGTGCGCCTGTTGGAGGAAGTGTCTGATTTATTTTCACTCAGAAAGTTGGAGTTGTTGGATTTTCACTATGTTGGACGTCTCTGTTCCATAATTAGAAAAATATTCTGCGTTTCCTAACTTGTTTGCTCTCATTTTGCAGAGGACTTGAGTTATTTTTAGACTCTGTTCTGTCATGTGAAAATATAAAATATAAGTTATTTTGTATGAACTACCTTTCATCAAGGTGATTGGTTTGGCTTGTGGAAATAAAACAGGGCTGATGTCATATGAGGTCGAAGCGCTTGCTTTCTTTACTTATTTGATTTCGTTTCTTGAATTAAAGAGGTCTTAGAAAGCTGGATTAAAAATCAAAGCTGTTTACAAGGTCTGAGTTCCTGTGGCAACTCTGTAATTAGTCCCAAATAACTCATGTCAAACAGAATTTCTATGTGGGAAAAAAAAATCTGTATTTTTTTCCAGAGTTTGTTGATTAACAGGATCACAGCAGGTGCCAAATGCTAAACTTTAATCAAATGCATTCCATTTGCACCCCCTTAAGAATACAGAACTGGCAGCTTGTTTCACAATTTAGCAAAGAAACAAAGAGCAAAAACTAGAATACATTTATGCAGGTTACAATCTAATGCAGAGACGACTTCATATGAACATAAAAATAAACAAACTAAAAGTTATTTCTGGCAATTCTTCCACTGTATATACTTTTACAGGCCAAACTTCAGACAAAACTTAAATTATACATATTTAAATTATACATATTTTTTTAATCTACCGGTACATTTTTATGATTGTTTCAGTCAGTTCTGTTTTTTCCATGCATGCTCCGTGACCTAGACGTGGTTGGCATCCCTGTGTTGTTGTTTTTTTTTGTTTTTGAGGACGGCTCAGTGTCTTGTCCTCAGTCAAACTACAAACTATTACCTAACTGCTGGTGTTGCATTGATGCTCTTATTGCATGCGACAGGGTTTACTGTTTTAAATCCAATCACCTTCTTTAGTTGTGCCTATATGTGATGCGTGTTGCCCCATATGGAGCAAAACCAGTGATGTTGGTTGACGTTTTAAAACCAGCACCACTCAGTTCTTTGCTAAAATGTATAAAAAGTGCAAATTCTTGGCTGGATTTAGATGGGAAGCAGAAAGGCAGACTGAAGGAGGACAGTCCTGCCAACGCTGCCTCAGCACGTTGAACACACATTTCTATATTTGTGTTGTTGACAGCGCTTCAAGATGAGGTTGTTTTTGTCAAATATTAAAAAAACGTCAATTTATATGTGGATGCCTCATTTGGTGGATGTGTGTGCGTTGATTGAAGAGAGGCTCCACATTAGCGAATCTTTGTATCTGGCACGCACAGAAAGGAATGTCTAATTATCACGCTTTCAACCGCAGCGAGCTCCTCCAGTCGAGCTCCTCTAATCGCCGTCTTTTCTTGTCATTACACCCCGACTTATTTTATTTTTTGACGTAATTAAAATGTTTTTTTTCTTGTTTTTTTTTCTGCATCGAGCAGGCGTTGAATGGAGGCTTAATTTAGCAGAGGCGAAACAATGGCTCGACTAATGTATGGAAATGTTCGGGGAGATATGGAAGATTCTCCAAAGGAGTTTTACATAACATCGACGTGTTTCTGTGAAGGGGACGAGCTTGTGCTACGGGTGACTGACAGGATGTGGATGTCTGACGCAAACTGGCATCTAAATGTGGATTTGGCCCTAAATGTGCGGCCCATCTGATGATGGAGCTTTTCCTACGCTGATACAGTATTCTGAGTCAGAAGGACAAAAGGCCATCATCCCCGTTTCCTGTCCTCCTTATCGGATGCTGAGTGATTGCAGAGCGTTACGATACGAGGTGCCACTACACGGCCGCATGAAGTGGCATTGATTGGAAAGGATGGGAGGAGGGCGATTCCGCCTTAAGGTCATTATCTAGCAGACGCAGAGAGTTGGATGAAACAAAGCAGAGTAATTGCATTTGTAACAAAAGACTCGGAATTAGTGGAGCAAGAAATGCCCGCTCAGCGTTTTTCATCAACATTTGAGCGCTTTCAGTGATACTGAAATCTATTCCGTGAAAGTTTGCAGCCGGTGCGGATTTGTTTATTTCTCAAAGGCGAGAGGCGGTGTGTGTGCATTTGTCTTTAGTGTTAGTAAAATATCTCAAACCAGTGGGTGGATTTTAATGAGACTTTCAGAACTTTAATGACTTGATGGACTTTTAGCTTTTTTCTTCTTCTTCTTCTTGGCCGTTCCCTTCTTCAGGGGTCGCCACAGCAAACTACCTCGCATAGTGATTGTTTTCCAGATGCACTTCCTGATGCAACCACTGAGCTACTACCACAGCCCTCTGTGTGGAGCAGGGAGCCGTTATCTAGGGTGCCTGGGGGAGCGGATGGTGGGGGTTAAGGGCCCAGAGTGGGGAAAAACAAGGGTAGAGGCAGGTGTTTCACATTTCACACCCATATTTTTATGTTGTCTGTAAAGGGAGTTGAACCGGTTACCATCCGATCACAGGATCCTTCTCTAACCTCTGCGCCACCACGCCCCTCAAAGATTTTGCATATATTGAGCTAAATTTGTGTTTGTAGATGAGTCATCCATAACACAGAGCACTAATCTGTTTACAAAACTTACCCATAAAATCAGCCTTATTTGTCTGTTAGCAAAATATCTCGAACCACTCAGCTAATTACTGTATACTGAAACTTTCAGAAAGTGATTGGATAGAAATGTATACCTTTAAATTTTTAGAGCCACCTCAATTAAGATGAATGCCACAGCTAATCGATCTTAATCCAAGCAAAAATGGCTACAACTCGATCAAATCACCAAATATTGAGCTAAAGTTAGGTGTGGTAGTATCTGAGAGTTTCCCCTAAAACAATTCTAAGGATTGTCGTGAGATTTCACAATATTACATGCGATCACACAAAATATATTTTACAAAGTTTGACCAAAATTGTTTTTACGCCTTTTCTTTTCAGCATAGTGTTTTAAACTAGAAAGTTCCTGGAGATACTTTGCTGGGGCCTGCCACATGGCAGCCATTTTAACATGTAAATGACAAAAATACATACATTTTGATGTATATCTTAAAATGAATGGTGGTAGGAAGACACCTATGATGACATAATATTCACGTGTCAAACTGAAGGTCCAGGGGCCAAATATGGCCCTTCTTATCTTATCCGTACCCCAAAATAATATTTTAAAATATCAAGTCTTGGTTTACTTTAAACTGGAGCGTACTTTATGTAACACAGGCTTCTCAAGGCAACAGGACAACTCTGAAGCCAAGAAAAGTAGTTTGAATTTTACCCTAATCTTCGATTTTGATACGATAAAAGCAACAGAGAACATCACAGACCAAAAAAAATAATCCAGAGGAGCTTGCAACCAAGCAAAGATGTCAGGTATCTGACTGTAGGTAACATTTTGACTGAAACTGGGCCATGGTTTGAAATATATACAGTATTTTTTATTTTATCCCCCCTTTTGCAACTGAGTTCAACACTATGTCAAGTGACCTCACTGTGGCAATTAGAGACCAAGAGTTCTGCCAGGGTGTTTCAATGAGAAAAATAACATTGGTTTCCAAACTTTATCACCATGGTAACTCAAAATGCCAATAAAAGTAATAGCACACATCACGGTGCCGAGCCAGTCGTTTTGATATAACATTTGTGGGGTTAAATATTGCGGTTCAGTCTGTATTAAAGTTGACAGAGCAAGACCCTTTTCAGGTGGATAACAATACGTGGCTACATTCAGGCAGTCCCCAATTATTCCATTGCTGAGGGTGACGTGCGTTTTTCCATAAAATGTTAAGCCTTTCTTTCTTTAATTTGTATCTGACAAACCTAAGTATTTAAGCTTTACACTTGAATAATTTATCAAATCTAAAACATAAAGGAGACCTAAATGTTTGCAGCTAACACCAGTCATTACAAGCAGCTCATTCTTGAGGTGACCACTGCAGTCTGATGACACAGACTCACACGGTTCAGATGCAATTCTCGGCTCAGGGCTCATAAATCAATACTCTGACATTAACTCAGGCCTACATTAGCAGATTTGTCTTCCACATGGGAGCGGCAGAAGCAAGTTGTAATTATTATGACCAAGTTAAGTAACTTTAAAAACGTGTTAGCACAGAAACCTCCTGGTGAGCCAAAATGCAAAGAAAGCTTGTGTCTACGCCGCACCGTTTTGCATAAATGAAAGTCCTGCAACTTATACACCAAATCGACTAATACTGTATACGTATTTTCCCCCATATTTATAACCAAATTTTTGGCTGAGATCTGACTATTTCATTCATTCTGACACGGAAAGTGTTGAACACCACCATTTTCAGCCACTAGAGGGCCCTCGACTAACATGACAAGCCAAGTGTCTCGTTAATAAGCAAAAGTGGCTATTAATGCATGCGCGTAGCCAGGGGGGGTTGGGGGGGTTCGAATGAACCGCCCACTTTGCTTATGAAGTCCCGCCTACAACTCCCGCACAACACAAGTTCTGTGTTAAGAGAGGTGGAAAGAGAAGGTATGGAGACGCCGCTAACGTCGAACCGGTTGACACCATCGACTTAATATGCCTGTGGTTAACACAAACTCCTTTTTTTTTATCCAATAAAAGACAAACGTAAAATAAGTTGAAATATTGCCCACTTCGACGATTCGAGTTCAACCAAGTGAGGATCGAACCAGAGTCGAGAGAAAGTTTGGAGTGGCAACCCGACGTGCTTCCAGTGAACCACCGAGGCATGTTGCTCCTTCCAGGTCCACTTTTTCTTTAAACGAACCACCCCTCATAAAATCCTGGCTACGCCCATGTAATGAGACACTTGGCCTGCCATAGTGGGCCTCCTTCATCTCACTCTGGAACTCCTGCATCAAAACATCAAATCAGCTGCAATTCGCTGCAATGTCCAGGAGAAATGCAGCTGATTTGACCTTTAAAGTGCATTTTTTTAAGGAAAAGTCGAACTGAAACATACCTTTGCTTTGAATGTCAAGCAAACAATTGTTTTTAGGTGTTAATCTTGTTATATTTCAACGAAATGCCCAGCGAGTCCTCCCTCTGTGCGTTCCCGCTTCTGCAAATTGATTTTTTGAAATGCAGCTTATTTGACCGTCAAAGTGCATTTATTAAGGACAAGTTTAACTGAGGCACACCTTTGCTATAATTTTGAACAAACAATAAATTATTTTTAAGTGTTAAATCTGGTTAAATTATTGCTAAAGTCCTCCCATGCATGCCTTTTGGCAGCCATCTATTTTTGGCAAAACACCGGCCCACTTTTCCGGGTGGCCAGCGCATAATAAACGCGACGCGTCAGTGGTGATCCATAATAGATGTGACTTATATGGCAAAGTGACTTATTTATGTTATTTTCCCCACTTTAGACATTTTGGACTGATGCAACTTATAAGGCGGTGTGACGTATACGGCGACAGGTACAGTACTTGTCAAATTGTGATTTAACAACAACACTTTAGGTGTGAGGCTTTTCTAACACAAAGTATCCACTATCTAGATTAGCTTTAATTCAAAACTCTGCAGATGCTCTATCCAACACAACCAGTCCGCTCTTGTGTCGATTCTGAATGACTGTGACCAAGAATGTGTCATGCGTGGATATTGCACATCTTACATGACAGATCCCTTCTTTCCATCCTGTAGGTTGTGACACATCCTTTGATGTTGTCGGGATCTGCACTTGAAAGCCTCATAGGTTTTCTTTGGTTCCAGCTGGAAACTGACATGTGGTGTCCTGGACCACATCAAAGATGGATGTAGGCACGGTGACATCATCGATTGGTTCAGAAATTGTCACTTTGAAGCTTTAAATTTTGCACCAATCGTCAATGTCTGTCACCATTCTAGTTTTTCAATAAAATATATGGACCTTGGCAAGTGAATGTGTGCAAAAAGACTCAAAGCAAGCATGGGAAATCATTTGTTTTGACCTTAATACCTGTATATTTCATGAAGTCAATAATAAAAATAATCTATTGTATGTGCACAATTATGCAAAAATGTTCACTAAAATAGCACTACGACTTGAATAATAAACTAAAAAGTTTGACTTTGACAAGAAATTTGTTAATCATAGGCGTTGCAACAATTATATGCAAAGGGGACGTGTCCCCTTCACATATAAAAAATTAAAAATATAAAAACATATTTAAAACATATAAAAAATAATTTGGATAAATTGTTAAAAGTTTCAGTGTTTGTTAAAATATTATTAATTTTAAATCAAATAGAAAATTACAACCCATCTCAATCGTCGAACATAATAGATATCATGGCAAAAGAAAATAGTTAAGGGAACACTACCTCCACCACGTGTGAGAGAGTAGGATCCTACACCCCGCCCACCAAAGGGCTACAGAAGTGAATGGAGACAGAGCTACATCTGAGCCGATCCGAATTGAACCAGACCGGACCAGACTGATCCGCTCTGCGCCGAGCGAGTGGAAAACGGGCATAAGTCTCAATGGGTCCATTCCGTACCACAATCACTCAGACATCTGCTTGAACTGCTCTGAGTAGTGGGGCGGCCGTGGTGTAGTGGTAATGGCAGTCGTCTCCCGATCGGAAAGTTGGCGGTTCGACTCCCGGGACCCGCACCATGTGTCGTTGTGTCCTTGGGCAAGACACTTAACCCTGAGTTGCTCCCGGTAGGACTGGAAAGCACCTTGCATGGTAGTCTGCCGCCACCGGTTTATGAATGTGTGTAGCATTCAATATATGTGTAGCACTTTGAGATTTTCAGTAATGAAAAGTGCGTTATAAATTGAATTAATTATTATTAATTGCTGATAAAACAAAAGGGATGTTTTTTTCAAATAGGAAGGCGGTTCCAGCAGATCCTCCTCTGATTTTTTCTTCAAATGGTGTCCCTATTGAGTTTGTTGATTCCTATAAATATCTGGGTATCCTGATTGATTCACATCTCTCTTTTAAACTCCACGTGGAAAACCTAGTGAAGAAACTGAAAGTTAAACTGGGTTTCTTTTTCAGAAACAGATCATGTCTATCACTGAATGTCAGGAAACGCCTTGTGTCTGTGACTTTCCTTCCCTCCATTGATTACGGTGACATTCTCTACATGAATGCTCCTACAAGCACCCTGCGGATGTTGGATGTTGTCTATCATGGTGCACTAAGATTCATAACTGGTTGTGATTATCGTACCCACCACTGCACCCTGTATTCACTGGTTAACTGGACATCATTAACCTCACGCAGACTCTTCCACTGGTACATTTTCATCTTTAAATCACTTCTTGGTCTGCTGCCCTCATACATCTCCTCCTACATGTCTTTGCGTGAGTGCAGCTACAGCGTGCGCTCTCAGGACATGATTACCTGCAGTGTTCCGTCAGTGAGGACTGAACTTGGAAAAAGGGCCTTCTCCTACTCTGCTCCTGCTTCATGGAATATCTTACAAAAAGATCTGAAGCTCTCGACCTTGACTTCTCTAAATGGTTTTCAGAATCTGTTGGAATCCTGGCAAAAACCAATGCAGATTTGTTCCTGTCTTTGATTTTATACGTCTACCTTATAATGTTTTGCTAGTTTTTTGATACTTTGTTAAAAAAAAAAAAAAAAAA
>JBBPBX010063898.1:0-20404 GCA_038048925.1 Garcialebias charrua | reverse complement strand
GTAATTAAAAAGAGCTAATTTTAAAACAACAACATATTAGAGATACTGGCTGTTTCAGAGGGCGGAGTAAATGTAAACAGATTTTTGTAGGGCGTGGCATTCAGAGCTCATTATCATAAACCGGTCGTTTAGAACGGAAGTCAGAAAATGCATAACTAGAAAGGGGATATTTTATTATCTAAGAATTATTTTGTGCATTAAATTGAATGAATATGGTCTGGATAGCCCAGAAATACCATAAAAATTTAAAAAACCAATATGTGGTCTCCTTTAAAGAAACTGTCACAGATGGAAGCTATGATTTTCAGCATCTTACCCATAAAACCAGAGTGTTCATGAGTTTATCGATGCTGGTCCTTTTGAACTGAGTCTTTCCACAATTCTGCATCAGTTTGGTTTGTAATCCTGTTGGATGGAGGTGAAAGCAACCAGCCAGGTTTAAAAGCCATTAAAAGCTTGTTCAAGAGATGGAAAACTACAAATACTGCAAAAACATATGGAGACTGAGTGTAAAAATACAATAATACCAGCAAAGACGACCATCCCAAAGCACCAGTCGGTGTTTCTGAGAACACAACCACGCAGAAGCATTTTTTCATTATCCAGAGAGTATTTATTGTCCTTCCAGTGTAACGTTCCTGTAAATTTATCCAGCTTGTTGTTTGGTGGTTCGCAAATGACTTCTCCTGAAGAACGATTTAAAGAGCATCAGTCCAGGACATTTCAGAAAAGAGTCTCAAATTAATCAAAGGCAGAGGCGTGAAAAGACACAAATACTCTCACCATCAAAACCCATCAGTTTGGAAACGTCTCCCAAGTCTGAGGTGACGCTCACAGCCTGTCGGACTTTCAGGTTCGTCTCGCTGTTTGAGAGGACAAAGGACGGAGCAGATGTTAGATTTCCTGCTCATACAAACATCTTCTTTGGCTTCAGTCCGGGTTTCCTCTCACTCACCCATCCAGCTCTGCTGTCTCAACGTAGCACAGCCCATGAGGCTCGCTGCTGCACAGGAGGAGGACGTCAGCCTGTGCGTGTGAACACGGCAATAAATCAGTACATCTCCTGCTGTTTTCATGTCTGAATGTAAAGATATGAACGCTCTAAAATAAAGAAAAGAAACACCAGAATAACTGGTGTAATTTACTCACAGCGACAAACTGATTGTTCTCTAGTTTGATGATGTCCCCCACTCGAACGTTCACCCATTTCTCATTCTGTAAACTTGGAAACAAGAGAGAATAAATGTTGATTTACCTAATGTTAAATGAAACACTTTAAAAATTAAAATAAGTACCTTCCCTTGACGAACACCTGCGACTGCCGGTTATTGACTTGCTGGTCGCTCCTATGTCGGAACTACAATTTTGAGAAAAAAAAAATGAAGGTAAAAGTTTTATAGGTGAAGCAAAATATTTTAAAATAAATTAGAGCTAAGAAAACATAGAACTAACATAATCATCTGTGGCATCCTTCACAGCTGTGATTACCAGCACCAGAACTAAAGGCACAATGGTTGTGAACCAGGACAGGGAGGAGATTTCTGGAATTAACTGTTAAAATGTAAAAAAAAAAAAAATGCATTATTTTACTTCAACTCCAAGAAGTTGAGATGAATTAATCTGAACGGTAGGAGTTTTTTTTCTACCTGCAGTATCAACAGAATTACAAAGTAAGCATTCGCTACCCTCTGAAACTGCTCAAACAAGTTGACGGGCAGGAAGGTGAAGACGTTGTACTTTGACGTTTTGATGTGGTTGTCCTGAAGAAGAGCACAACTGGTGAAACGCTACAGATTAATCCTGTGGGTAGAACCCAACTCGTGCTGCGTTTAAGGTCTACTTACGGCGTACGAGAACTTGTCGTTGTATTCTGGGGCATTAGCTTTCACGCGGCGTTCCTTCTCTGCAATCACAGACAAGGATATTTTATATGAACAGAGCTCCTTAGACTTTGTTAAAAGATGATAAGCAAATTTGTAATTTCCACACCATTCCCTCCTCTCTGATCACTGGATGCAAAATTTGTCCAAGTTAAAGTTTGTATGACTCTGATCTTAGTTCTGTAACTTGTACAAATAAATCCTCTCTCTAAAACATCTTCCTTTGATCCAAAATGCTGCTGCCATAGTTCTGATCAGAGGTAAAGATCAGATTTCTCCAGTTTTACCTTATCTCCACTGGCTCCATGTCAAATTCAGAATAGAATTTTAAATCTTACTTTTAACCTACAAAGCTCTCAACAACCTAGCTCCATCTTATATTACAGATCACATTGTTCCATATGTTCCTAATAGAGCACTTTGCTCTCAGACTGCATGCAGGCTTACTTGTGGTTCCTACTTTGTAGATTTTCCAAAAGTAAAATAGGAGACAGAGCTTTCAGTTATCTTGAATTACTTAACTGCCAACCCAGTCTGCCAATCCAGTGTAACTGCCCCCAATGTCCACATGATGTTGCAAAGGCATGTCAACCAAGACAGCCCCACAACATCCAGAGCCTTAAGGAAATCAGGGCAGATTTCATCCACCCCCAGAGCCCTGCCACCGTGGAGCATTTTAACTACCTCGGCAACTTCAGCCACGGTAATGGGCAGACCAACCCCGAAGTCCCCCGACTCAGCTTCCTCCATGGAAGACGTGTTGGTGGAATTGAGAAGGTCCAAGAAGTATTCTTTCTGCCTCCCAATGACATTGTTGAGGTCAACAGCACCCCACCTTCACTGAACAGAGTTAGTAAAGAGTTGCTTTCCTCTCCTCAGCCACCTGATGGTTTGCCAGAATCTCCTCGGAGCCAACAGAGAGTCTTTATCCAAGGTCTCACTGAACTCCTCCCACATCCATGTTTTTGTCTCAGCAACAGCCAATGCTGCTGACCGCTTGGCCCTTCGGTCCTCCTCAGCCACCTCTGGAGTCCCACCAGCCAATAAGACCGATAGAACTCCTTCTTCAGCTTGATAGCCTCCCTAATGTCTCTTGGTGTCCACCAATGAGTTTGAGGATGGTCACCACGAGAAGAACCAACAATCTTGCGGCCACAGTTCAGGCAGCCACCTCAACAATTGAGGAACGTGGCTCACTTGGACTCAATGTCCCCCACCTCAGCTGGATGAGGTTAAAGCTCTCCCGGAGGTGTGAATTGAAGGTCTTTCTGATGGGTTCTTCTGCCAGGCGTTCCCAGCAAACCCTCACTACACGTTTGGGTCTACCGGGTCTGTCCAGCATCTTCCCCCACCATCTGATCCAACTCACTATCAGGTGGTCAGCACCTCTCTTCACCTGAGAGTCCAAAACAAACGGCCACAAATCAGATGACACAACTACAAAGTCAAGCATCGATCTACAACCTATGGCGTCCTGGTGCCAAGTGCACTTATGGATACCCTTATGCTCAAACATGGTGTTCGTGATGGACAAACCATGACTAGCACTGAAGTCCAACAACAAAACGCCGCTCAAGTTCAGATCAGAGAAGCCGTTCCTCCCAATCCTGCCCCTCCAAGTCACACTGTCATTACCCACGTGGGCATTGACGTCCCCCAACAGAATAAAGGAGTCCTCAGCTGGTGCACCTTCCAGCACCTCCACCAAGGACTCCAAGAAGGCTGGATACTCTGAACTGCCATTGGGCACGTACACACAAACAATAGTCAGAGCCCATCCCCCCACCCAAAGGTGCAGGGAAACCATCCTCTCATCTACTTGGGAAAACTCCAACACACAGGCACCAAATTGGGGGACCAAAAATAGACCCACATCAGCTCTGCACCTCTCACCATGGGCAACTAGTGTGGAATATGGTCCAGCCCCTCTCAGTGAGATTGATTTTGAAGCCCATTCTGTGCGTTGAGGTGAGCCCAATTACATCTAGTCAGTACCTCTCAACCTCATGCACAAGCTCAGGCTCCTTCCCCGCCAGAGAGGTCACATTCCATGTCCCAAGGGCCAGCTTTGGTAAGCCATGGTCAAAGCGCCAAGGTCCCCGCCTTTGGCCACTGCCCATGCGCCATGCACCTGACTTATGACCCCTCCTAGTTGTGATGGGCCCACAGGAATGTTGCTCATTGGGGCTGAACCCAACCAGGCCCCGGCCAGAGACCCGGTCACCAGGCACTCGCCGATGAGCCCTTCCCCCAGGCTTGTCTCCAGGGTGAGGCCCTGGTAACCCACATCCAGGCAAGGGACTCTGAGTTCCTTACTGTTTCCTGTCCATTTGAGTCTATATAATCAGAGTCAGAGAGTCAGAGTCAGAGAGTCTTTATTGTCATTTGCACCGCATGTGGTACATGAGATGAAAACGAGATTATGTACACGAGGTCCCAGTTACATCCAACAACAAATGAAAGAGAAAAACAGTAATAACATCGAGAACTAACTAAGAAAAACATCAACTAGTAATACACTAAGCCTAATATAGTGGGAATAAACAGCAGCACGAACATGAGTTTGTATGAGCAGATGGTCACAGATGAACACAGATGAACACAGCAACAAGAAAACATATCAGCATCAGCATGATGTGATATTTTGCAGTGTTTATTTTAATTTTATTTTTATTTATTCATGAGTCTAACAGCCTCAGGGTAGAAGCTGTTCCTCAGTCTAGTGGTTCTACACTTGATGCTCCTCAACCTCCGTCCTGAGGGGAGTGGGGCAAAGAGTGAGTGTGCTGGATGAGTGAGGTCTTTCATGATACAGGTGGCTCTTTTCCTGCATCTAGAGGTGTAAATGTCTGTGATGGTGGGGAGACTGACTCCAACAGACTTCTGTGCAGCCTTCACCACTCTCTGCAGAGCTTTCCTCTCTTCAACTGTGCAGCCTCCATGCCACACGTTGATGCTGGAGCACAGGATGCTCTCCACTGCACACCTGTAATCACTCTTAGTCTGGCATGTCACCTAGAACCAATCTGCCTTGGGAGACCCTACCACGGGCATTTACAATTGCCCCCAACAGCATAGCTCATAGGATCATTCAGGAGCTCAAACTCCTCCACCACAATAAGGTGGCAATTCGTGGAGGAGTAAATCTGAAATCTCTCCACCTAAAATTAAAGCATAAGTGGTGAAAACAGAGTTATGTGTTCAGAGCTTATTGTACACTATGGCATAAAAAAATGGCAGTGGACATACAACAAGAAACTTTGTTGCTCAGAAAGTTACCATTTTTATGAGACCAAAGTGCAATTCCTGTCTCCGAAGGTTCATAACTTTAAAAAAAATAATAATAATAATAATAATTAAGACCCTTTGAATTGAGTAACCCTAAATATACTTGAGTTTTTAACATATATTATAATTTTCTGTGATTCTTGCACACATATTCCATTGGTAATCCCTTGATTATGTCATATGATCAGGGGATGGGTCAGCAACAGTGACTCTATACTGCAGGACTGTTTTGCATGTACAGACTAGCAGATCTTCAGGGAGGCTGCTGTGAATGAGGGAGAACTGGATCAGGAGGAATACACATCATTGGGATTAACCTGTATAAATAAAGGTTGAATGGATGAATCTGCTGTCCTCTAATACATCAAGTGTGTTGATGATGTCACCACCAGGACTATGAGTGATACCCTAACTAGAAACCCTGGCTGAATGTGGAGGTCCGTATGCTACTGAAAGCCAGGGACACTGCCTTCAGGTCTGGCAACTCACAGGAACTCTTATTAGGAAGGACAAGGAGAGAGCTGGCTCGGCTGCTGGTATAAAGAGGGACAAAGCAACATATGCACAGAAGATCCAGGGTCATTTCTCCTCACAAGATCCACGAAGCATGTGGAAGGGCATTACGTGCATAACAGACTATAAAAGCAAAGGAGCACAATGCCCTAGGGACCCATCACTGCCTGATGCTCTCACCAGGTTCTATGCATGCTTTGAAAACCCGAACAGACCACCCAGCACTAGACTCACTTCACCGCTGGAAGAGAAGTTCCTCAGCAGAAGTAGCCTAAGGAGTACTTTCAGGAGGATTAATTCTCACAAAGCAACTGGCCCAGACAACATCGGGGAAGATGCTGAATAACTGTGCCGCTCAGCTCTGCGAGGTGCTGGCCGACATCTTTTAACTCCTCCTTAATCCTGGCAACTGTTCCCACCTGCCTGAAGACCGCCACCATCATCCCACTTCCTAAAAGCTCTGCAGTGACCGGTCTGAATGACTACAGGCCAGTAGCACTCACCCCGATAATCGTTAAATGCTTTGAAAGACTGGTCATGACCCACATCAAAGCTACCATCGACATCAGCGAGGACCCACAACAGTATGCATACTGCAAGAATCAATCAACAAAGGACGCCATCTTCTCTGTGGTCCGCATTGCTCTCATCCACCTGGAGCAGAAGGACCCCTGCTACGTCTGTATGCTCTTTGTGGACTTCACATCTGCCTTCAACACCATGATTCCCCAGACCCAGATGGACAAACTACTCACACTAGGACTAAGCCCCTCCCTATATGTAACTGGGTCCTGGACTTCTTAACAAACAGACCACAGTCTGTGAGGATCCACAACTTCTCCTCCTCCACCATAACTCTCAGCACTGGCTCCCCTCAGGGCTGGGTGTTGAGCCCCCTCCTGTTCACTCTGCTCACATATGACTTTGCACTCAGTAGTAATCAGGATTAATCGCTGTGAAAGAAACAATCGTTGTAATGCCACGTTGATTGTTGCTGATTATCCAAGTTGCTGATCTCATGCTGCTGATTTATTTCATGCTGCTGTGTTAATTCATACTCATCTGCTCACACAGACTCACGTTCGTGCTGCTGTTGTTCGGTGTATTGTTTTGCACTTTTAAGCGTTTAGCGTATTTCTTAGTTTAGTGTATTTCTTAGTTTAGCGTATCTTTTAGTTTAGTGTATTTCTTAGTTTATATCTTAGATTTTATTGCTGTTTTTCTTTACAATTTGTATTTTTGCTATAGTTGGATGCAACTGGAACCCTGTGCAAACAATTACGTTCCACCTCATGTCACATGATGTGAATGACAATAAAGAACCTTGAACTTGAACTTGGCGATCAGTCTGCGTGAATATGAACAAACACAACCCTGGTGGTTTCTTGGTAACTAAAAAAATAAAACCACCTTACTGGCTAAGTCTAATTCCTACACTGGGTGAATACCATACTGTACTTTGTTTCATCCTGCTCCATTTACCTCACTACCAGTGATGACATCCGTACTCTGATGTGGTGCGTTGGGACTTGGGGTATTATCATGCTTGGTCTTGCTCTCCAACGTCACATCAGGAAATCCACTCACTCATAAACACAAGCCACACCAGCCGCAATTTCAGAGACCAATGAACCTTCTAACTTTTCAGCCTCTGAGCAAACACAGAGAACACATCTGTCGTGGCCAAACCCGGTTAAATGGTTGTTGAATTATGCATGAAACAACTGCAGCAGGCAGCGGAGGGACAGATGATCTCACACTTCAGCTGAGATCATCCAGCTATCTGTTACTATAAGCATGCATTATTAAAAACTGTGTTCTGCCCCGCAAGATGTGGAAATGCAGCTACCATCACTGAGTTTTATTTTATTTTTTGCTTGTCTGTTCTCAAGAAACTCAGCTCACGTTTAGGCAGGCCTGCATGTTCAAACAGCTCACGATGAGGTGATTCAGAAGTGCTTCAGGGTGCATTTGGGACTAAATTCCTCCTGAGTTTCTGCTTGAAACTGGAAGCATTTCGGTGGTCGTTCATTGTAGCAGATTTAAGACTTTTTCTAATCAAAAGGATGACAACACAAATAGCATATTGCCAAGAAACACGAAAATGTGATAAAATATGAAAAGAGACACTAACATAAAAATATATTCTTCCACACAAAGTGGTTGTTTATGGTAGATGGTCAGTACATTTTAACATCATTTATTATACCTTATTCAATCTTATTTTCATGATTAAATAAATTTGTAAATATCTTACCAACATAAGGATTTCTCCTCCAGATCGACATCTTTTCCTGGGACCTTCCCAGAGTTTCCTTGACAGACACACACCTGTGAAACAATTTTAATCAAAGAGTATTATAAACATACAGTACAGTAATCACAAAGTGATTGTTTTGTTTTTGGAGGGGTTTTGTTTAGTCCAAGAAAATAAAACTTAAAGCAGCTGGTGTCAGCAGCAGAAGATGCAAAGCTCCCAGGTGAGCCCAAACAAGGTGTTTCCATAGTTTTTAAAGACACACGGGCTTTCTGTTGCCGTTTTCTGTGTTTTTGTGTGTAATAAAAGCAGACGTGTCCTCCTGTTCTCTCACCTGACACAGGTTTGTCCCAGTCTTCTTGAGTTGTCTCCATGAATCCTCTGAAGACACCACCACCCTTTATTTCCAGAGCCGCATTCTGAGTATTTCTTCACCACGACCCTTCCTCAGAAAGACGACCAGCAGGTTCTGGATGACCAGGACTGGGTTGGTGGAGTCATGAGAGTCATCAGCGGCTGAGGATAAGTCCCCCACCACCACCCAGAGAGAGGACGGTGTGTCTGAGGCACGAGCTGGAGGGTGGTGCGCGTGACCGACCGCACACACGAGCTGCAAGCAGCATCTCTGATGAAATGCAAATGAAATTGCATTTCCTGCAAAAATGCAGTGTGAGTGCTTATTGCTGAAGGACCTGCAGAGAAACAAACAACTGAAATTAACTTTTTTTTTTAAACATACTTAAATATAGTTAAAATGGAAGAAGCCTAACTTGAAGAACACATATTTGCTGAAATAGGTTTAAATAAGCAGAAATTTGCACAAAAATTCGGAAAGTAGCTGAAAAAAAGCTGAAAATAAATAAATAAAGCGGCTGAAAAGTAGGCCTACATTTGCAGCTGAAAGGCAGAAAGAAGCTTAAACTACCAGAAGAAAATGGAAAGAGCTGAAATGAGCTAAAAAATGTGGGATTGGTTGAAAAAGCTAAAATTAGCAGAAAACAGCAGCTACAGTAAGTACCACCATACCATTTTATTTATAAAGCACTTAAAACAGCGACAAGGCCAACCAAAGTGCTGCACAAACAACAGGCAACACACAGGCAACATACAAAATGAAGTACACCCCCCCCCCCCCAGAAAATAGACATAAAATCATCGCAGATAATAAATATAACGACCAAACACAGATCATCTGGTGTTGAAAGCAACGGAATAGTAGTGAGTCTTTAAACGGGATTTGAAAACAGAGAGGGAGTAGCTAGTAGCTGAAATTGCAGAAATGTATAGCATAATTAAGCTGAAAGGAACATAAAAATCTGAAATTAGTACTAAAAAGTTAATTATGCTGAAAGTAGCAGAAATTACTATATGAAAAACTTGATTTTTTTTTTTTAAACATGAAATTAGACAAATGAAAATGCTAAAATGAAGGGGTAGCTGAAAAGGTAAAACAAGCTGAAATTAGCAGAAGAAAATGGACAGAGCACATTTCTGATGAGGCTGCAAAAAGTTAAAATGAGTGCAAAAAATGTGGGATTACATGAAAAAACTAAAATTAGCACAAAACGACTGAATGAATGAATGAAATGAACGAAAAGCTGAAAAACTGCAAAAAGCTGAAACTTGCAGAAATAAAATGAAAGGAGTAGGCTATAACAAGCTGAAATTAGCAGAAAAAAGTTAGAAGAAGCACAAAAATGTTGTAGTTAAAGGAAATACTGTAATCTAAAAAGAGCACAAACCAACTGAAAAAAGAAAACATTATTATTGAACGTTGCTGAATTAAAAAAAAAAAATCTGTACAAGAAAGCTGAAAGAAGCCGGACCAGAATAAAATGTGAGTAAAAGGTTGTAAACAGATCTAAAGGGAGCCAAGTGATAGGGCGTTTGACTTGGGACCCGAAGGACGCGGGTTCGCGTCCCGGCCACTACACATGTCTATGAGTGCACACCTAATTCTCCAGCTCCCCGAGCGCCCTCTGGCTGCTCACTGCACCACCTGGGGTGGTTGGGTTAAATGCAGAGACGAATTTCGTCTGTGTATGGGAAACATACACAGATGACAGACAAACACATCATTATTAAAGACGTGAAGCGTTTAAAATGAACTCAATTAATTTTCTATGAGAAAAAAAAGTGTCAGAAAAGGCTAAATATTTCAAAAAGCTAACTTTGCACCAACACCAAAAGTCATAACAGGATTGTTCTGAAAGAGCTGAATATTTTGATGTATGATTTGTTGAAATAGCACAAAAACTGCTGGAAGAGAATTGTGCTGAAAAACGTATGAAGAAAAATGGATCATAATAGAATGCTTCATCAACATTCACACATAAGCTGATTTGAAGAAATGTTTCAGATAAAAAACACATAAACAAAGCCTTTTGAAGCATTTTTATTATTCCTCTATACGCTCGCAAAATAGTCTCAAAACTAAAAATTACCTGTCTTGTGTGCCTTTCATGTGTCACAAAATATCCATTTTAGACTAATTGCAGGCTGATATGGCCTCGAAGTATTAAAATCATCCGTCTGAGTGTAAAGTTTAAAAATTGTTTGAACTATTTTCATCCGCTCTCTCCTGCAGCCTCACAACAACCAGAGAGAGAAATGAAAAACAACCATTTCATTATGACTGTTCTCAACTCATTTGTTTCCTAGATCATTCATTCATTCATTCAACCTTTATTTAGTCAGGTAAATCTTTTGAACCTCAAGGGCTCATTTACGAAAGCGACCTGCTAAAACTAAAGAACAATGAACAGCAGTGGTATAATTTCCTTAAACAATAAACAATAAACAAACAAACAATAAACAATAGAAAACAAAAGAGAGAAGAAAAAAAAAAAGTTTTTTTTTTTTTTTTTTTTTACAAAGTATCAAAAAACTAGCAAAACATTATAAGGTAGACGTATAAAATCAAAGACAGGAACAGATCTGCATTGGTTTTTGCCAGGATTCCAACAGATTCTGAAAACCATTTAGAGAAGTCAAGGTCGAGAGCTTCAGATCTTTTTGTAAGATATTCCATGAAGCAGGAGCGGAGTAGGAGAAGGCCCTTTTTCCAAGTTCAGTCCTCACTGACGGAACACTGCAGGTAATCATGTCCTGAGAGCGCACACTGTAGCTGCACTCACGCAAAGACATGTAGGAGGAGATGTATGAGGGCAGCAGACCAAGAAGTGATTTAAAGATGAAAATGTACCAGTGGAAGAGTCTGCGTGAGGTTAATGATGTCCAGTTAACCAGTGAATACAGGGTGCAGTGGTGGGTACGATAATCACAACCAGTTATGAATCTTAGTGCACCATGATAGACAACATCCAACATCCGCAGGGTGCTTGTAGGAGCATTCATGTAGAGAATGTCACCGTAATCAATGGAGGGAAGGAAAGTCACAGACACAAGGCGTTTCCTGACATTCAGTGATAGACATGATCTGTTTCTGAAAAAGAAACCCAGTTTAACTTTCAGTTTCTTCACTAGGTTTTCCACGTGGAGTTTAAAAGAGAGATGTGAATCAATCAGGATACCCAGATATTTATAGGAATCAACAAACTCAATAGGGACACCATTTGAAGATAAAATCAGAGGAGGATCTGCTGGAACCGCCTTCCTATTTGAAAAAAACATCCCTTTTGTTTTATCAGCATTTAGGACAAGTTTGAGACGGAACAAATCTGACTGGATGATGTCAAAAGCAGATTGCAGTAACAGGAAAGCCTTAGCAACTGTTTTAGCTCGGCAGTAAACAACTGTATCATCAGCATAGAAATGTAAGGATGCATCAGGGATGCATGAATGAATCATCAGATCTCAGTCAAAAATTGGGTTATGAATATGGGCTAAAAAACAAATACATTACTTTGCTGTATAAGTCGCAGGCATGCAAATTTATGCAAAAAACTGTGACTTATACAGCAAAAACTACGGTATTAGTTATATAGGTTTAAATGGCTTCACAAACCCATCCCACACCCCTACAAACCTTTCCCACTCTCTTATAAACACTTCATGTACTCTTAAACACTTTGTCAATGAAGATGATGAGATGAATGTACAGCACCGCACGGCATGTACAGTACACACAATATAAAAAAAAAAAACCAGGTTTAAAAAATGCACATCAGAATGAAGTCACAATAAGTGAATTGCAATATAGTGAGGGACAACTATATTGTCATTAAGTAAACTTGTTTTACAGTTTAAAATCTAGTTTTATTTAAAAATGAGCCTGATTTGGCCCCCGGACCACCAGGTGAAGAGCCCTGTTTTAGGCTGTAACTACACATGATTGATGCAAACTGTCAGCACAGACATAAAATGTTGGGACTACATCTCTACATATTGGAGGATGAGTGGGTGGGGTTGTCTTCTTCATACTTTATTTCACTCTGTGCTATGTTTAAACTGAGCGAGCATGCTGTTGCATGTGTAAACATGGTAAGTTGATCCCTGGCAGCCACTAAAGTCCATGTTGTAGTCCATTAGACTGAGACACAAATGGACACCCTTTACCTCCACAAGCCTCAAGGAAAACAACAGTGTGTTTCTTTTGTAGCCAAAATTAACTCAAATTAACAAAAAATAAAAATAAAAAGAGAAACTTAAATTTGTATGCCTATTTTATGACTGTCTATTGTTGTCATCATTCTTTGATAAACCAGATCTCTCTTGTAAATGAGTCCCCGAGGCTCAGTGGGATTCTATCCATCCATTGTCTTCCGCTTATCCTGGGTCGGGTTGCGGGGGTAGCAGCCTTAAGGCTGGTTTATACTTCTTGTCACACGTCTTTTACCCCCCGTTGAGTGAACCCAGCGATGACGTAATTGCGTGTGTGTCACCGACTGCATTGATTGTTATACTTCTAAAAGACGTGGGGATTACATTATAGTAATCCCTCCCTCTTCCCTCCCACTGCATACATCACACGTACTCCCACTGCATACGTCGGCGAGTTTCTCTACTCAGGACCATGCGGGGGTCTCCGCTTGCTTTAAACGCGCATTTTTACGCATAACAGCTGCGTTTTCTTTGTTTTAAAAGCTGTGGGCATGTGCAATCCTCTTCATTTTGTCAACTTTACACGCGCATGCTTTAGCTCCTGTGTGCGCGCTCGTGTTCGAAAAAATATATATGTATTGGAGTGTGTGTATGTGTGTGTGTTGGGGGCAATGCGCAAAGTGTGTGGTCTCCGAGCTCTCTCCACCCCCGCAGAGACGCACGGTTTGCGTGTGCGCGCACAGACGAGTTTCTCTTCAAAACTATCCATGTCAAAGCAAAAACAAACAAAACAAACAAAAAACGCCCACAAACTTTGAACCAATCACACGCTCCGAGCCGCAACCTCCGCGTCTCGGAGTTCTGACTGGGGGCCATGTACAAGACAGCTGTCACCCGAGGATCGCAGACGGAAGTTGCACAACTTTTTTTCACTCAACGGGGGGTAAAAGACGTGCGACAAGAACTATAAACCAGCCTTAAGGAGGCCCAGACTTCCCTCTCCCCAGCCACTTGGAGCAGCTCCTCCGGGGGAATCCCAAGGCGTTCCCAGGCCAGCCGGGAAACATAGTCCCTCCAGCGTGTCCTGGGTCTTCCTCTGGGTCTCCTCCCGGTGGGACATGCCCGGAACACCTCACCAGGGAGGCGTCCAGGAGGCATCCTAACCAGATGCCCGAGCCACCTCAACTGGCTCCTCTCGATGTGGAGAAGCAGCGGCTCTACTCCGAGTCCCTCCCGGATGACTGAGCTTCTCACCCTATCTCTAAGGGAGAGTCCAGACACCCTGCGGAGAAAACTCATTTCAGCCGCTTGTATCCGAGATCTCGTTCTTTCGGTCATAACCCAAAGCTCATGACCATAGATGAGGGTGGGAACGTAGATCGATCGGTAAATTGAGAGCTTTGCCTTTTGACTCAGCTCTCTCTTCACCACGACAGACCGGTACAGCGCCCGCTTCACTGCGGATGCTGCACCTATCCGCCTATCGATCTCACGCTCCAGTTTTCCCTCATTCGTGAACAAGACCCGAGATACTTAAACTCCTCCACTTGGGGCAGGACCTCCTCCCCGACCCGGAGAGGGCATGCTACCCTTTTCCGGCTCAAGACCATGGCCTCGGATTTGGAGGAACTGATCCTCCCGCCGCATCACACTCGGCTGCAAACCGCTCCAGTGAAAGCTGTAGATCACGACCTGATGAAGCCAATAGGACCATATCATCTGCAAAAAACAGAGAAGCGATTCTAAGGCCACCAAAACGGATCCTCTCAACACCTTGGTTGCACCTAGAAATTCTGTCCATAAAAGTTATGAACAGAATCGGTGACAAAGGGCAACCTTGGCGGAGTCCAACTCTCACTGGAAACAAGCCTGACTTACTGCCGGCAATGCGGACCAAGCTCTGACACCGGTCGTACAGGGACCTAACAGCCCATATCAATGGGCCTGGTACCCCATACTCCCGGAGTACCCCCCACAGAACCCCCCGAGGGACGCGGTCGAATGCCTTCTCCAAGTCCACAAAGCACATGTAAACTGGTTGGGCAAACTCCCACGTACCCTCCAGGACCCTGCTGAGGGTGTAGAGCTGGTCCAGTGTTCCACGACCAGGACGAAAACCACACTGCTCCTCCTGAATCCGAGGTTCGACTATCCGACGGACCCTCCTCTCCAGAACCCCTGAATAGACCTTACCAGGGAGGCTTAAGAGTGTGATCCCCCTATAGTTGGAACACACCCTACGGTCCCCCTTTTTGAATAGGGGAACCACCACCCCAGTCTGCCAATCCAAGGGAACTGCCCCCGATGTCCACGCGATATTGCAGAGTCGCGTAAGCCAACACAACCCCACAACATCCAGAGCCCTAAGGAACTCCGGGCGAATCTCATCCACCCTGGAGCCTTGCCACCGCTGAGCTTTTTAACCACCTCTGTGACCTCAGCACCAGAGATTGGAGAGTCCAATCCAAAGTCCCCAGGCTCCGCTTCCTCAGTAGAAGACGTGCCAGTAGGATTGAGGAGGTCTTCGAAGTATTCCGCCCACCGACTCACAACATCCCGAGTTGAGGTCAACAGCACGCCATCCCCACCATAAATGGTGTTGGTCGCGTACCGCTTCCCCCCCCTGAGACGCCGGATGGTGGACCAGAATCGCCTCGAAGCCGTACGGAAGTCATTCTCCATGGCCTCTCCGAACTCCTCCCACGCCCGAGTTTTTGCCTCAGCAACCACCCGAGCCGCATGCCGCTTGGACTGCCGGTACCTATCAGCTGCTTCCGGGGTCCCACAGGCCAAAAAGGCCCAATAGGACTCCTTCTTCAGCCTGACAGCATCCCTCACCGCCGGTGTCCACCACCGGGTTCGAGGGTTGCCACCACGACAGGCACCAACAACCTTGCGGCCACAGCTCCGATAAGCTGCCTCGACAATAGAGGCGCGGAACATGGCCCACTCGGACTCAATGTCCCCCGACTCCCTCGGAACGTGTTCAAAGCTCTCCCGGAGGTGGGAGTTAAAGCTCCGTCTTACGGGAGACTCTGCCAGACGTTCCCAGCAGACCCTCACAATACGTTTGGGTCTGCCAGGTCTGACCGGCATCCTCCCCCACCATCGGAGCCAACTCACCACCAGGTAGTGGTCAGTTGACAGCTCCGCCCCTCTCTTCACCCGAGTGTCCAAGACATGCGGCCGCAGATCAGATGAGACGACAACAAAGTCGATCATCGAACTGCGACCTAGGGTGTCCTGGTGCCAAGAGCACATATGGACACCCTTATGCTTGAACATGGTGTTCGTTATGGACAATCCATGACGAGCACAGAAGTCCAATAACAGAACACCACTCGGGTTCAGATCAGGGGGGCCGTTCCTCCCAACCACACCCCTCCAGGTCTCACTGTCATTGCCCACGTGAGCGTTGAAGTCCCCCAGTAGAACAAGGGAGTCCCCAGGAGGCGCACTCTCCAATACCCCCTCCAAGGACTCCAAAAAGGGTGGGTAATCTGCGCTGCCGTTTGGCGCATAGGCACAAACAACAGTCAGAGCCCGTCCCCCCACACGTAGGCGAAGGGAGGCTACCCTCTCGTTCACCGGGGTGAACCCCAACGTACAGGCACCAAGATGGGGGGCAACAAGTATGCCCACTCCTGCTCGGCGCCTCTCACCAGGGGCAACTCCAGAGTGGAAGAGTGTCCAACCCCTCTCAAGGAAACTGGTTCCAGAGCCAGAGCCATGCGTTGAGGTGAGTCCGACTATTTCTAGCCGGAACCTCTCAACCTCACACACTAGCTCAGGCTCCTTCCCCACCAGAGAGGTGACATTCCATGTCCCAATGGCCAGCTTCTGTAGCCGAGGATCAGACCGCCAGGGTCCCCGCCCTCGGCCACCACCCATCCCACATTGCACCCGACCCCTTTGGCTCAGTGGGATTAACCTGTCTAAATACTGGACATCATTAACCTCACGCAGACTCTTCCACTGGTACATTTTCATCTTCAAATCACTTCTTGGTCTGCTGACCTCATACATCTCCTCCTACATGTCCCTGCGTGAGTGCAGCTACAGTGTGCGCTCTCAGGACATGATTACCTGCAGTGTTCCGTCAGTGAGGACTGAACTTGGAAAAAGGGCCTTCTCCTACTCTGCTCCTGCTTCATGGAATATCTTACAAAAAGATCTGAAGCTCTCGACCTTGACCTCTTTAAATGGTTTTAAGAATCTGTTGGAATCCTGGCAAAAACCAATGCAGGATCTGAAGCTCTCGACCTTGACCTCTTTAAATGGTTTTAAGAATCTGTTGGAATCCTGGCAAAAACCAATGCAGATATGTTCCTGTCTTTGATTTTATACATCTACCTTATAATGTTTTGCTAGTTTTTTGATACTTTGTTAAAAAAAAAAAGTATTTCTCTCTTTTGTTTTTCTCTCTTTTGTTTTTCTATTGTTCATTGTTTAAGGAAATTCTACCATTGCTGTTCATCGTTCTTTAGTTTTAGCAGGTCGCTTTCGTAAATGAGCCCACGAGGCTCAATAAGATTTACCTGACTAAATAAAGGTTGAATGAATGAAAAATAAAGGTTGAATGAATTTTAAAAATGCAGGACATAGACTCATAACAAAAAGTTACTAAAGGATTTTTTTATTTCTTTTTCAAATTTTTGGAGGATGCAGCGTCCCGATAGTGGTCAGAACAGTCATTGATACGCAGGTGAGGGTGGATCTTGTGGCTAAAGTCCAACATGGCTGGTAGGTTGGTTCGAATGGGAAAGAAAAGTCACGGAAAACCTGCGAGTCCTTAAACACACGTGGAGAAGAAAAAAAGCAACGATAGAGGAAGATCGAGAATGCGTTGGAGAGTTATTTTCTGGTCATGTGATATACAACACTCCACATTTGGACTGTAAATTAAATTGCCATATTTTCCAATGTATAGGTCGCACCTTTTTATGGTTTTTTTCAAGGCCTGCGACCTATACACAGGTGCGACCTGTATATGGCTTGTTATCACTTTCGGTGAATCAAATTTTTAAATCCAGCTCATTTCCCAATTACGTTCATTTATTAAAGGAGACCACAGATAGGTTTTTAAAATTGTTATGGTATGTCTGTGGGGTTACCAGACAATGTTCATTCAATTTAATACACAAAATAATTCTTAGATAATCAATTATACCCTTTTTAATTCTGCCATTTTTGAACTTTCATTTTGAACGACTGGTTTATGATAATGAGATCTCGTTGCCACGCCCTTCAAAGATCTGTTTACATTAACTCCGCCCTCCAAAGGCAGACGAGGATGTCTGAACTCGCGTTACTGCCACCCAGAGCCCTGTATAGCTGAGCTGAACTGGACCGCGACGTATTTATTGTGGGACAGATCAGACGTGTACAAGTTGTCGTGTCATTTTTAATTTTTCCTCTGTAATAAATGTACAACTCCCCTGACGTCTCCCTCCCTCCCCCTGTGCGCGCGCTGGAGGGAGCGGATGTCACTCGCAGCGGACACACACACACACAGCGGGGCTGTCTCCCTCGATCAGCGCGCGCACACACACACACACACACACACACACAGGTTTGTTAATGTGGTTTAGCGGTACGTAGTCTGGCCTGCTATGACACATAAACCAACACACACACACACACTGCAACATGCTGCATCGCTGTTCATTCAAGACTCCCATCTGAAAACTATGCCATTATCTGGGCCAGGAGGGTTAGAGAATCTTCGCAACGCTCACGTTAGCTGGCTAGACTCTGTGACATTTTTAGCCATTGTGCTGACATGAAATAAGGAAAAACAACCGTCACCTCTTTTATACTGAAGTGGGTGGAGCATCACCAGGGGTTGCTAGGTGACGGGGCGGGACAAAGGTCGGGGTGGGTTGTGGTTGTGGGTTGTGGCTGCGGTTTGTGACGTCACAAACCGCAGGAAGTGAAAACGAAGTGTTTCTATCAAAGATAAATAAATATACTTAGAGTAAATAAACCACTGGGTGCATTTTTTTGGCACTAGGACTGTTTTTTTATGAAGTACATACCCAAAGTTGAGTAAAAAAAACATTAAAAAGTGAATTTTGAATATGTGGTCCCCTTTAAGGAAAAGTTCAGCTCAGACATATATTTGCTATAATTTTTATCAAACAAATAATTGTTTTTAAGTGTTAATCTTCTTAAAAGCCTTGCTGTGCGCTCCTGTGGCAGACATTTGCAGCAGAGCTAAACGTAGGTGCAACCTATACACCGGTGCGACCTATCTAGGGATTTTTCCAATCTACTGTATTGGTGATAATTGGACAATGCAACCTATACACAGGTGCGACCTATACACCAGAAAATACTGTAAACATTCGTGTTTTATTATGAAATGTGTTGTTGACCTGTAGAGATGATAAATGCAGCATCAGTCAGCATCAGTATGACGAAACCAAGTTCTAGCTGCATCACGTCATATTTAGCCAACTTTGCTTTAAAATTATAGCTGCGGAATGAGTGCCTCTCATTCATACAAACAACAGTGTTTTATTTTTGTTTCATTATCAATCATAAAAGGTACATGGACTGTACTTATATAGCACTTTTCTATCTTTTCAAGATACTCAATGTGCTTTAGACTAGTCTGTGCCCTCCTTTACCCATTCATACAGCACTCTACATCTATACAAAGACTACCGGTCATCAGTGCTTTAGAGCACATTCATACACATTCAAAGAAAAGCTCTGCAGAGAGTGGTGAAGGCTGCACAGAAGTCTGTTGGAGTCAGTCTCCCCACCATCACAGACATTTACACTTCGAGATGAAGGAAAAGAGCCACCTGCATCATGAAAGACCCCACTCACCCAGCACACACACTCTTTGTCCCACTCCCCTCAGCAGGCCCGGATTATCAGATGGGCCAACTGGGCACAGGCCCAGGGGCCCACGCCCACCATGGGGCCCACCGCAGGGAGCCCACTGCAGTTTTGGGGAAGAAAGAAAATAAAATATCCTTAGATTTTAAATACGACAGCCACAGAGATAACCAGTAAGATCCACGCTCTTCCTGTTATTTTTATTTTTAATTTTAAAAAAAATTTTATCTTCACTGAGTTGGAAACCATAGTAACATGCCGCGCCGCTGGCCCGCCCCCTAACCGAGTTTATAAAACAGGTAGCACTGCGTTGATCGGACTGTGTGAGTTGTCGTATCTGAGAAGCAAAAATGAGTGAGAGTAAGAGAAGTGGTTTCCAAAAACGAAAGAGAAAAAGAAGAGAAGGAGACGTGTTTATTAAAAAGTATGCCATCTATTCATACATTCTTTGCAAAACGTTTGGAGGAAAATCCGGAGAAGGAAGAAGTCGTTGTGGAGGATGCTGACGGTGAGCAAACTAACATGAGTCCGGAGGAGGAGGCTATTGCTAGCTGCACAACACAACCGCTTGAACCTAGCTGTAGCAGCGCCGCCAGTTCAGATTGGTTTTATCGGGTGTGCGACCCAGCATTGTGGGGGACAGTCGATGAAAAGGCTCACGCTGTCCTTATCGATCGTGGAGCTGCCAGTTTTCATAATCGGGCGGCCAGATATCCAGCTTTTTTTGCACAACCTGAGCTAACAACGGCAGCTAACTTTACTGAAGAAATGTCTACGGTAGAAGAGCTAACAAAACAAGGAATGCTTCAAGTACCAAGAGTCTGAGCTGGTGAGGGTGCTGGACTTTGAGGACTTGGTTTGTGACTTTGCAAAGAAAAATACCAAAAAGAAGAACTTCTAAAGGTAAGAGCCACCGTGCTTTCTGTGAAATGAGTACCGTAGTCCAATGTAAACTGTTATGACTGTGCAGATAATAAATGTAATGTATTTTGCTTATTTTATATACTGTCTGCAAAACATGAATCTTGCATAATTGTGGTGTGATGCTGAGAATTAGTGCTGTAATTGGATTTTGCAGAGTGTGAAGTTGCCCATATCACTTGGTGACTGTTCA
>JBBPBX010063897.1:0-20404 GCA_038048925.1 Garcialebias charrua | reverse complement strand
ATCAGCAAATGATGTCAAACATGAACACTTATGAAAGAGCAGCAGCTACTGCATTGACATCAATCAGCAGCAAACCAGTAGCAAATCACATCCATCAGAAACATGTTGCAACCATAGTGACACCAGTGCCTTGGTGTGCAGTCCATGTCCACGTGCATGAAAAACAAGTCCATGAGCTCTAAGAAAGCTCGAAGCAGCAGAAAAAGAAAATTAATTCCCTTACTTTGATTGAAGTGTAGGTAGACAGTCTGTATGATGTTTTTCTCAAGTTCAAACTGTTTGTTGTCCTCCTCTCCTGTCTCTCTTGGCTCCTGTCTCCATCCTCCTCTCCTCTGTATTTTGTCCTCCTCTCCTGTGTTTGTTGTCCTCCTCTCCTGTCTCTCTTGGCTCCTGTCTCCATCTTCCTCTCCTGTGTCTTTTGTCCTCCTGTTTTGTTAAAAACAGGTGCAATCAGTTTAAGTAAACTTTACAAAAACCTTAAAGTATCAGATGGAAAAACAAATGCATAGTAAAAATACTTAGCCTTTTACATAATACCAGTCATACTAATATTAAAAACAATAGTTTTTAATAAATTGATTATGATGTTTTCATAAAATCTTTTTTTTTCAGATGCACACACATATCTTTGTTTTATGGCTCCTGTTCCGTACCTCCTCTCCTCCTCTCCTGTCTCTCATGGCTCCTGTCTCTCATGGCTCCTGCTGGATATCTGGCCGCCCGATTATGAAAACTGGCAGCTCCACGATCGATAAGGACAGCGCAAGCCTTTTCATCGACTGTCCCCCACAATGCTGGGTCGCACACCCGATAAAACCAATCTGAACTGGCGGCGCTGCTACAGCTAGGTTCAAGCGGTTGTGTTGTGCAGCTAGCAATAGCCTCCTCCTCCGGACTCATGTTAGTTTGCTCACCGTCAGCATCCTCCACAACGACTTCTTCCTTCTCCGGATTTTCCGCCAAACGTTTTGCAAAGAATGTATGAATAGATGGCATACTTTTTAATAAACACGTCTCCTTCTCTTCTTTTTCTCTTTTTCTCTTTCGTTTTTGGAAACCACTTCTCTTACTCTCACTCATTTTTGCTTCTCAGACTCAGATACATACGACGACAACTCACACAGTCCGATCAACGCGGTGCTACCTCTTATCCACCTCTTTCGCCAAAAGCTCATGTAAGCCGCCATGACAGTCCGGTGCCGCCCCCTCCCGGTGGTAAACTTCCGCCGGAAGTCCTGTAGTGTTTGGTTTGCTGTGAAAAACAAGCCGGGACACCAGTTTATTTTCTCTCGTTTTTTAAATTTTTGGGGTTGTTTCTTGCTGGGTTAGAGGGTGTTACAGCCAGGTATACGTTTGAGCAACGCGCTGTTGTAAACGTGAAGGATCTATGTCCATCGGAGGAGCTGACAGCTGCTCCTTCCTCTGTCTGTGTCTGGCTCTGAGCTGCTGTCGAAGACGTCGCGCTCCGATCAACTTTAGTTCGGTAAACAAAATATTCTATATAAATCATTTTGTGAAACCATGTCAGAACAATATCGGAGTATAACCGTCTGTTTAGTAGCTGTTTTTTTTTTTTTTCATGATTTAGCGTCTGTACTGCTGTGATAATGCTGTGGTTAGCTTAGCATGTAGCTACTTTAAAGGCTAACTTCCAGACGGTAACACTCACAACAAAGTGCTGGTTCTTGAGCCTGGACTTTTTTTTTGGCTGTGTTATTTTAGTTAAACTGTTATTTAGCTGGTTATATGATTGAGACAGTTTACACATCTTTTTTCAAAGACAGACCGTGTCAACAATGACTAGGCCTCAAAACCTGACCCGTCATTAAACCAGAGTTATTAAAGCACATTTAAAATAATGATGTAAATTAAAGAGGAGAAAAGTGCACATGAAGCTACATTTGTACTAAAATGTGAGTAAATAAAGAATTTACTTAACAAATCTGTCATTAAATAATATAACTCTGTGTTGCACACGTGTTTATACAGTATTATTTATATTTATTTATATTATTTAATGACAGATCTGTTAAGTAAATGCTTTATTTACTCATTTTAGTACTAATACTGTACTGTACACACTGTCTATGACAAGTTTTCTTTTTCTACTTTACAGAAGACTGAAGCCACGAGATCCATCCAGAGATAAGATCCTACATTAAGTAAATGCTTTATTTACTCATTTTAGTACTAATACTGTACTGTACACACTCTCTACGACAAGACAAGTTTTCTTTTTCTACTTTACAGAAGATTGAAGCCACGAGATCCATCCAGAGATAAGTTTGTACACCTGGGTCCAGTCTCAGATCGTACACCTGGGTCCAGTCTCAGATCTACACCTTGGATTCCTGTGGAGTTGGCTGAAATCGGACAGTTCCACATGAAGAGAAATCTGTTCAGTTTGCTGGTCTCCATCATTGCTTGTTGAATTGGTTTTGATCTTTATTTTGTGCCAATTCATTTTCATTAAGACAACACCACCCACAGTTGTCATATTGTACACTATTCAGTTTCAACTGTTTTAAATGTATAATTATAGCTTTTATTCTGAACTTTGTCAGTCTCCTGGGTGATGAAAACTTATAAGCAAAATGAATGTTTTTTTGCTTTGCACATGTGAATAAAAACACTGGCCTAAGAACAATCGGGACCTTCAGTTTTTATTTATGTGTATTACAATGAGTAGTAGTATGGGTGACATCACAATGAAACTACTTCACATTATTAGACATTGAACAGTGTATTTTAATTATTGAAATAACAACAAAAATAACAAATGTAAATGAACAGCAGATTTATTTATAGAAGATTTTAACTCGTTTGTTGCTGTGTGTACGACTGCACAAAACTTCTGGACGAAGTCGAGTTTCCATCCATGTCCTGGGAGTCTGCTGGTGATTGAAGATTCTACGACCGGACAGAGTACCTTAACACAGAAATGTTTAGATATGGAGTAAATAATTTCTATGTTTCTCTTTTGTATATAATACACCATGAATGTTTTTGTTGAAAAGCTTATGTAATAGTGTATGTATGAGATCAACTGAAAAATGACTTCTTTTTTTGTTTTATTCAACCACAATGTAACAGGTTCTTCTTTAAATGGCAACACATGGTTTTCTCAAAACAATGAACATATTTCATATTATCTTGTCTTTGAATATTGCAGAAAATATATAACTACTTTATCATCAACTTGTTAATTAAACAGCATGTGTTTCAACTTTGTACATTTCAATTGTGACATTTTCAACAAATTTTATATTAAATGTATGCTTCCATTCACAGCACAGACTTGAACTCTGACTATTAATGTCTGGCTGTGATCTAAATATTCTGATATAAGTGATGTACCTTCCACAGTGTCCAGTCAGCCTGTCCGTGAGCAGTGAGATGAGACGTTATCTGTGCTTCAGCTGTCACTGCTCAGTGACAGCTGAAGCACAGATAACGTCTTATCTTCGCAGTTAACGTCTTATCTTCGCAGCTTCTTAAAACATCCTTGGAATCTATCCATCCTCTTATGTGCTTCCATTTACGTGAGGTAAAGGAAACTTTTGTGTAAATAAATAAATCGCTAGCAAGTATGTTTCCCCACAAACGTAAACAAGAGCGCGGGACCGCGACCGGAAGTACACTCCCGGCTTCCGCTATGAATTATGGGTAGTGCCGCGAAAACGAAAATAAGGTGGATAAACTCGGTTAGGGGGCGGGACGGGCCAGCGGTGCGGGCGGCATGTTACTATGGTTACTGAGTTTCCAACTCAGTGAAGATTAAAACAAAATTAAAAATAAAAATAAAAATAACAGGAAGAGCGTGGATCTTACTGGTTATCTCTGTGGCTATCGTATTTAAAATCTAAGGATATTTTATTTTCTTTCTTCCCCAAAACTGCAGTGGGTGGGCTCCCTGCGGTGGACCCCATGGTGGGCATGGCCCCCTGGGCCTGGGCCCAGTTGGCCCTGCTGATAATCCGGGCCTGCCACAAATAGTTGTTGACAATTTCACTTTGATGTTACAGCGGATTTTCACTCAGCAGCACACCACTCAACATGACCTACAAGAATTGGGGGGCATGGTGTGTTCCCTACAAAGGGAAAGGACAACACAACCTCATCCCTCCGGATAAAACCATTGCAGATATGTTCCTGTTTTTGATTTTGTACATCTACCATGTGGTGTTTTGCTAGTTTTGATACTTTGCATTTCACTTTCTATTTCTCTCCCATGTTTTTTTTTTCTGTTGTTTGTTGTTTAAGGAAATTCTACCATTGCTGTTCATCATTCTTTAGTTTGTAGCAGGTCGCTTTTGTAAATGAGCCCTCGAGGCTCAATGAGATTTACCTGACTAAATAAAGGTTGAATGAATCTCTAATGAAGCCAAAAGGAGAATTTACAAAAGAACCGGACATTCGACCTTCGGAACTATTTGAGGGTAACACGTAAATGTGGAGGCTTTATTCTACAATGTGAGCTGGCATTTAAACGTGCACCCATCACTTACGCCTCGGACTTTGCCCGTATTACCTATCAGAGGCGGCCCGCCAATAGGGGGTGCCCAGGCGCCGCCCACCCACTGGAACTTCCATCCACTGGAACTTCTAGACTTAAAAAAAAAAGAGAAAAAAAAGAAGAAGAAATTATAAAATAAAAATAATTATAAATATATGTATATATGTTTTTAGTTGTGCAGGATAAATATTTTATAGGTAATGATGAGTTATATTCTTTGTTTCAAAAAACGTTTTCTGATTTGTGACGTACTTCCGGTCCCCGGGCGCACGGCTCTTATCCGTTGACTCTCATTATCAGTCACATGTGTATTCATTCCACATCATCACAAAATAATGGAAAGTCGCTGGGCGCTTATTTCACCGCCCTGGGCACGTACAACGTGAGGCTGTACCCACGAGCTGCCGCTACGGTGTTTCCAGTGACGTTTTTTTTTTCTCCCTTGGGGAACAGAGCTGCTCTCAGGTAAGGTTTGAATCAATTGAAAGCCCTTTATCTAATGCCTATTTGCCATTTCGTAGCTGTCAGCTCATTAAAAAAAAGAGTTGCAGCAGCCCGCATCATTTTGGTCAGGCAGAGTGAGACCCAGAGAGAGACCGTGCATGTGGGTTTATCTACACTTGTGAGGTCCGTAGACGAGGATCTGAGCTCAGCTGACAACACCTCAAGCTACGTTGGAAATTGTAACAGCAGTAATTATTAATTTGCCTTCTTGCTGTACTGCACACATAGGTAAGTGATCAATGAGTTAATAAAACGCACAGACATGAAGTACTATGAGCGTAACGTGTGGGCAGCACGGTGGCACAACTGGTAGAGCTGCTGCCTCTCAGCGAGAAGGTTGCCGGTTCAAATCCCGGTCCGGGGCCTTTCTGGGTGGAGTTTGCATGTTCTCCCCGTGCATGCGTGGGTTTCCTCCGGGTACTCCGGTTTCCTCCCACAGACCAAAAAACATGCTTGTTAGGCTGATTGGTGACTCTAAATTGACCCTAGGTGTGAGTGTGAGAGTGGATGGTTGTTTGGTGTGAGTGAGACAGGTCCCTCTTGTAAATGAGTCCCCGTGACTCAATGAGGCTAGCCTGTATAAATAAAGGTTGAATGAATGAATGAAAGTTAACAGCTGGTGCTTTCTGTCACATGCTAAGCTAGCTTGTTAGCTGTGTTTATGAACGTGTAGCCCAGGGGTGCTCAACCTTTTTTGAACCAAGAGCTACTTTTGAAGTCGGCAGTTTGCCGATAGCTACTTGTCCAGTCTCAGTATCAAAAAACATAATTTTTTATCTCCCTACTCCTCACTTCTTTAAAGTAAATAAAACAGAACATAAGGTGTTGCTAGTTTTATTTAATTAAAGTATTTTATCAAAGTAAAAGAACACAATATTTGAAAAGCACACCATATTTTTTAAAGAACCGAATAAACAACTGAACTGAACAATGTAAAAACTCCCTCATTTACACTATTTACAAAAAGTGACTCACAAAGGTGCAGATTTACAAATCTCCAACAACAATTTCAAATCTCAATAAAACCTAAATATCAAAACTAGGCAGCTGCTCTGTGCAGCAGGATGGTGTGTCATCTGAATAATGCAGAATACCATCCTGATTTATGATCAACAATCCAGGTGAATAATGCAGAATATCATCCTGATGCATTCTCAATAATCCAGGTGAATAACACAGAATAACATCCTGATGCATTCTCAATAATCCAGGTGAATAACACAGAATAACATCCTGATTTATGCTCAATAATCCAGTTGAATAAAGCAGAATACCATCCTGATTTATGCTCAATAATCCAGTTGAATAACACAGAATATCATCCTGATGCATTCTTAATAATCCAGTTGAATAACAGAATAACATCCTGATGCATTCTCAATAATCCAGGTGAATAACACAGAATAACATCCTGATGCATTCTCAATAATCCAGGTGAATAACACAGAATACCATCCTGATTTATGCTCAATAATCCAGTTGAATAATGCAGAATACCATCCTGATTTATGATCAATAATCCAGGTGAATAACACAGAATATCATCCTGATGCATTCTCAATAATCCAGGTGAATAACACAGAATAACATCCTGATGCATTCTCAATAATCCAGGTGAATAAAACAGAATAACATCCTGATGCATTCTCAATAATCCAGGTGAATAACACAGAATAACATCCTGATGCATTCTCAATAATCCAGGTGAATAAAACAGAATAACATCCTGATGCATGCTCAATAATCCATGTGAATAATGCAGAATACCATCCTGATTTATGATCAATAATCCATGTGAATAACACAGAATAACATCCTGATTTATGCTCAATAATCCAGTTGAATAATGCAGAATACCATCCTGATTTATGCTCAATAATCCATTTGAATAATGCAGAATACCATCCTGATTTATGATCAATAATCCAGGTGAATAACACAGAATATCATCCTGATGCATTCTCAATTATCCAGGTGAATAACACAGAATATCATAAATCTGAGTGAATAATGAATAAACATGGCTCTGTTCCACCCCTCAACTTTCAGTTAAGTTGTACTGTTGTTTCAAAGCTATAGTTAAAGTAACCAAGCAGCAGAAGGATTTATTCATTGTGAAAGAACCGAAGGACAGACAGAAAACAGTTACAAAAATACTGTAAGTCTCTTTATTTTCTTTCCAGGAAAAAGGGAGTTGAGCAGCTGTGGGTAGACAGGAGAGGATATTAGATAAGTAAAGCAGGTCTTGATCTTGAGGGATGATTGATGGTTGTAAGGACTCTTACTTTGGTTCTGCTGCTTGTTGCAGGAGCAGGAGACACTTTGCAGTTCTGGTTTCAGGAGGACATCTTGAAGAAGAGGACAGTCAGCTAGAGGTGAGACAAGCTAAATGAATGATGTAGGTTTTTACGTTTTTCATCATAGTAGTTCTGTATTGTGAAAAAGTGAGGAGAACTATAGTCTACATCTTTATAAGTGCAATGTGAATTTGAATTGTTGCTTTTAAATGTACACATATACTCATAAAATAAATAGTTGTTATATGTTAAATAATTAGAAAGCTGACTAATAGCCATTGCTATTCTCTTGACTACCAGGAAAAATAAATATTGTCCATGCCCCAATATTTTATTATTTATATGGAAGAGAAAGGTGCCAAAACCCACCTTTTCATATTTAGCATAATTGAAAAAGCCCTAAATCAGAGAGTCAGAGAATCTTTGTCATTTGCACCACATGTGGTACATGTGATGAAACAAGATTATGTACACAGGGTCCCAGTTACATCCAACAATAAAAAGTAAAAGAAAAACAGTAATAACATCTAAGATATGAACTAAGAAAAACATCAACTAAAAATACACTAAGCACTAATATCATAGAAAACATTACTCCAAACAGCAGTACGAACATGAGTCTGTATGAGCAGATGAACACGGATGAACACAGCAGCATGAAACAGATTTTTTTGTCAGCAGCAACATGAAACAGATCAGCAGCAACATGAAACAGATCAGCAGCAACATGAAACAGATCAGCAGCAACATGAAACAGATCAGCAGCAACATGAAACAGATCAGCAGCAACATGAAACAGATCAGCAGCAACATGAAACAGATCAGCAGCAACATGTGATATTTCACATTGATTCTTCTGGTTAGAGATTCATGAGTCTAACAGCCTCAGGGTAGAAGCTGTTCTTCAGTCTCTGTAGAGAGCAAAAGGAGTTAATTCAGTAATATGCTGTGGGTGGGAGCTATTCAGGTTTACAAATTTATTATTAATAAAAATTACAAAACTACTACAGGCATTAATCTGCTCACAGACTCATGTTCGTGCTGACTCATGACCACTAGATTGCGCCCCCCCATTAAAAAAAATCACCAGCCGCCACTGTTACCTATGTAGTGAATCCACTAAAAGGGGAAGCTTTACAATGGGCGCAAGCTTATTACCTCTGCCGACGCTCTGTTGATAACATGACTTTCTCCACCTTTTCAAAAGACTTTCTACAAATGTTTGACCACCCTCTTCAACAAGAGGAAGCAGCACAAAAACTGTTTCCCTATGTCAAGGAGAAGAGACTGTGGCCAAGTTTGCGATCCACTTCTGCATACTCATGGAGGAGTCCAGATGGGGAGAGAAAACACTTCGTAGTGTGTTCATAAAGGCTCTAAATCGCCAGGTAAAGGCCAAGCTGATGATCAGCGACATTCCCGCCGACCTGGACGAGCTAATCTCTTTAGCCATTCGCATAGACAATAGAGTTTGCGAAAGTCTCCTGGAAGAAAACCAACTCCCATGAGCCTCTCATTCTCAGAGGTTCCGCCCTCACAACTCCCGAGTTTCCCTCAGAGGTTGAGCCGATGCAAATTGGGAAGACTCGACTTACTCCCGAAGAGTGACAGCGTCGCCGCGAGGCCAAAGCCTGTATGTACTACGGTAAACAAAGCCACGTAGCCAATACTTGTAAATCACTGTTAAACACCAACGCCCACCGGTAGTTAAGGAAATACTGGTGGGCACAACTTCTGTTTCTCCTGACAAGAGTCTCATTTTGTCTGTTATCCTCTGCATTAATTCTGTGAATTTCCCTATGCAGTCATTGATCGATTCCGGTGTTGGACAGAGCCTGATCAGCAAAGACATAGTGGAAAAACTCCAAATCCCAACTACCACTCTGGCTTCTCCTCTCTCAGTCTCCGCCATCACCGGACAAAGTATTTCTTCAATTTCATTTTTTTTTTTTTTTTTCTTCTTTCGGCTTTTTCCCTGCGTTAGGGGTCACCACAGCGATCTAGTCGCATGAAGATTTGGCAGTTGTTTTTACGCCGGATGCCCTTCCTGACACAACCACAGACCACCGAGCAACCACAGCCCTCTGTGTGGAGCAGAGAGCTGATATCTAGGGTTCCCGGGGGAGCAGATGGTGTGGGTTAAGGGCCTTGCTCAAGGGCCCAGAGTGGGGCAGATGAGGGTGGAGACAAGTGTGACCGCTTCACTTATCCCACCCACATCTTTGATGTTGTCGGTACCGGGGCTTGAACCGGCGACCTTCCGATCACAAGCGCACCTTCTTAACCTCTGCGCCACCACTCCCTATTTCTTCAATTTCATTAAAAACTGAAAATATTTTTTTTGTTGTATCTGGAAACCATAGAGAGATGGGTGAGTTTTTTGTGTTTGACTCACCTACCTCACAACTCATATTAGGTTATCCATGGTTAAAAACTCACAACCCTCAGATAAACTGGGTTGAGAATGGGATAGAAAGATGGGGAGAAGAATGTTCTTTAACATGCCTTCATTCTGCCATCTCTCCCAGCTTACCTTCTTCCCTAGAGGAGAAGATTGACCTCAAAAACATCCCACCTATCTGCCATTCTCTCGCACCAGTTTTCAGTAAACTAAAAGCTCTATCTCTACCTAGGCATGGCACAGACCTTATGACTGCGCCATTGATTTGCTTGCTGGGGCTCCATTACCAACTAGCAGGTTGTATAATCTATTTGGGCCCGAAAAAGCAACTATGAAGGAATACAGTACAGGTAACCCTCGACCTACAGCGCCCGTGACCTACGGCAACTCGGATCTACGAACGTATCATATTTAATAAAAATACGAAATTTAAAAAAATATATATATATTTTTTGTGCATGTGTGTTTAAATGTTATTAATTTCATGTGTACAGCACTTCGTTGCAACTGTGGTTGTTTTAAAGGCTTTATAAATAATATTTTTAATAAAAATGGTAATTTTTAATCATAATTGCGCAACTTCCAGCCGTTTCAGGAAGTGCCACGGCAGCCATTTTACGAAGGTCTTGGCTCCCGTTAGCCGGCTTTGAGGACTATGTGTGTCCCAGTATTGCCTCATATGGATAAATTACTAGCTGGAATCGCTCTCTGAACTCTGTGGACGTCGCAGGCCCGGAGTAACAACCACGGATCGATTGCCGATTGCTCAGTCATCGCGCCGCGCCGCAGCTCCAACACTAGCTCATTGTGGCCTGGCTAACATGTAGCTAGCAGAAGCTAACACAGGCCGAAGCAGCAACCGATCGCTCGCCGAGCCGCCGCGCTACGCCGTTGCGCCGCCACCCGACAACAGCAACTCAAGGCCTGGCTAAACACACAGCTAAATGCAGAAGCTACGGGCGGCAGCAACAGCCGTGGTTCACTCGCCGAACCAGTGTGCTATGCCGTCCAACAACCTAAGATGTCGTTTTGACCAGTTCAAAGTAAGAAATTATATTTTTTATTTATTCTGTATTAATTAATTATTTTATTCTGTAATAATTTTATTATTACTGTATACTGTACAGTAATAATGCACTACACTGTGTTAGGTGTGTTAGGATATGCGAAGTGCTTGGTAACTATATATATACTGTATATATATACGTGCAGGGCAGTGGCGGCTGGGGTGGACTCTGACCTACGGCAAAATCGACCTACGAACGATCCTTGGGTCCGGAACTCATTCGTAACTCGAGGGTTGGCTGTACATAGAAGAATCCTTAAAATCTGGTATTATTCATCCATCTACATCCCCTGTTGGAGCAGGATTCTTTTTTGTTTCCAAGAAAGACAAATCTTTTCGCCCTTGCATTGATTACAGGGGTCTTAATCAGATCACCATTAATAACAAGTTCCCACTTCCACTCATTGATTCAGTGTACAAGCAGCTTCAAGGTGCCACCATTTTCACCAAACTCGATCTCCGTAATGCCTATCATTTAGTCTGCATCCGCAAGGGAGACGAGTGGAAAACTGCTTTTAAAACCCCATTGGGGCATTTCGAATACTTGGTCATGCCATTCAGGTTGACCAACGCCCCAACAGTTTTTCAGGCCCTTGTCAATGACATCCTTCGTGATTTCCTACATGTCTTTGTCTTTGTCTATTTAGACAACATCCTCATTTATTCCAAAGATGAGGCCCAACACACCCAACACGTCAAAGTTGTTCTTCAATGACTGTTGGGAAATCAATTATTTGTAAAAGCTGAGAAATGTGAATTCCACCAAACCTCCGTCACTTTCTTGGGCTTTATCTTTGAGAGAGGACAGGTGAGGTCTGACCCAGTCAAAACTAAAGCCGTAGTTGAATCGCCTACTCAGACCAACAGAAAACAACTGCAGCGATTCCTGGGTTTTGCCAACTTTTATAGACGTTTTATCAAAAACTACAGTAAAGTTGCCACACCTCTAACTCAACTCACCTCTACTCTCAAAAAGTATTGTTGGATTGATGAAGCAGAGAATGCTTTTTCTGAATTAAAGTACCTCTTCTCCATAGCTCCTATTCTGTCTCACCCTGATACCTCCAAACAGTTTATTGTGGAGGTCGACGCTTCAGACGCCGGGGTCGGAGCTGTACTTTCCCAAAAATCGTCAGACGACGGGAAACTCCATCCCTGTGCTTTCTTCTCCCGTCGCCTGTCCCCGGCTGAGGCAAACTATGATGGTAAATGGTAAATGGAGCTTATTTATATAGCGCTTTCCAGCCCCCTGTGAGGAGCCCCAAAGCGCTTTACAATACCAGCCATCCACCCATTCATTCACACATTCATACACCGGTAGTGGTAGCCTGCCTTGCAAGGCGCCATCCAGACCTACCGGGAGCAACTCAGGGTTAAGTGTCTTGCCCAGGGACACAACGACACATGGTGGGCGGACACGGGATTCGAACCTCCAACCTTCCGATCTGGGGATGACTGTCATTACCACTACACCACGGCCGCCCCGAAGGTGACCGTGAGCTTTTTGCCATGAAACTGGCTTTGGAGGAATAGAGACATTGGCTGGAGGGATCAGAGCTCCCCTTCATCATATGGACGGACCATAAGAACCTCGCCTATCTTCAGGGAGCCAAATGTCTCAACGCTCGACAGGCCAGGTGGTCCTTATTTTTTGCACTCTTTAATTTCTCCATCACGTACATTCCAGGGTCCCGCAACGTCAAGCCTGACGCTCTTTCTAGACAGTTCTCTGCAGCCGAGGACTCTGATGCTCCCGAGGATATCCTCCCGTCCTCCTGCAAAGTGGGTGCCATAACCTGGCCCATTGAAAAGGACATTTTAGAGGCCCAACAAACCGAACCTGACCCTAGCACCGGTCCTCCTGGAAGGGTATACATTACCACCGCCATGGTGGGTAGGGTCCTAGATTGGCTTCACACTGCCAAATTCTCATGCCACCCTAACGTCCAATGCCTGTTGTATCTGGTCAAGGCATCAAGTCAAAGTCCCTGGTGAAAAGCATCGCAAAGAGCTTCATCATTCCATCTACAATCAGATGCCAAGGTGTGAAAATTCACAATGTAATCAGTCACCCTCCTTTTCCCCTGTTTCAGCCTGAATAAACCCCTAGCTGCTTCTCTCTGGGGCAGGATGGGGTCAAATACCCCGATGAGCTCCTTGACAAAGTCTCTGACATTGTAGCAAATCAGGGAGTCTCGCTGCCACTCTGCTGTTCCCCATAATTTAGGCTTGCCAGAAAGTAAAGAGATAATAAAGGTGACCGTGGCCCGATCAGTAGGGAAGGACTTAGACTTAGATCCTCCCGCGCTCGAAAGTGCATTGGGCGGCAAGCTGTTTCCATCGATCTCTATCCTTGGCGATCACCTCCACCGTGCTCGGGTCGAAGCCTTGTACTTTCAGGTCTTTCTCAAAGGATCGTCTCCACGTCAGTTTGGGTCTGCCTCTCTTTCTGTTTCCTTGTGGTTTCCAATTGAAGGCAATCTTTGGTAGTCTCTGTGCTTCCATTCTCAGTACATGTCCTGCAAACTTGAGCTTCCTTAGCTTAATTGTTTGGCTCATGGGTATGGTATGTGTCCTGCGATAGACTTCTGCGTTTGTAATCCGATCTAGGTATGTAATCTTCAGTATCTTTCGCAGGCATCTTTGTTGGAATGCATCCAATTTCTTGGCCATCTTTACTGACATCTTCCACGTCTCACTGGCATACAAGGCTGTGGGGATAACCACTGCTTGCAACAGTCTGACCTTAAGATTTGTGGATATGGATTTACTTGCCCATATTGATTGCATTCTTCTGAATGTTGACGCTGCCTTACTAGGGATGGGAATTGTTAAGAAATTATCAATATCAATTCCTTTATCGATATCATTTATCGATTCAATTCCTTATCAATTCTGTTATCAATTCTCATTGGGTTAGGCAAAAAAATATAGTACACAATTTGTGTGCATGAAGTATTTAATGCTCTTTCACCAGAACAAAAATAGAACTTTTATGAAAAAATAATTCCTAATTAACATTACCGTATTAAGGGGCTGTCCATGGTTGGAATGGGTGAAAGGCTTCTATACAGTTGGACTTCTGTCTCTTCCTCAAAAAGTTCTTCTAGGGCTGTCTCTTTTTGCTGCTTTACAGGAGGCATCTGAAATTATTGACATAACCACAACTTGTAATTCACAAGTTTCAATTTTAAAATAGTGTAATAATCCATGCAATCTATCATCTTTCATTACAAAAAACAAAACTTACATAGTTATCATCTTCATCCTCTTCTGCCTCCCTCTTCGTCTCCCAGCTCTGCCAGCTTCAGAAGAAATTCACCATTAAAAACACTGAGCAACAAAAAAAGCTCTCACAACAGAAAGAGGCTACAATGAAACACACTGAACAAAAATATAAAACAACACTTTTGTTTTTGCTCCCATTTCTACGGTGGCATTTTTAGGTGTGTTGTGTGTTAATATCGTCATCCTGAAAGCTAAGTGTGCTAGCAACAGCCTCTGAGCCAGCCAGACTCCGGCAATCCTCGTCAGCTAAATGTTATTACATGAGATGGAGATTATTTATACAACACAGTGGAAGCAGTAAAGCAAAAAAGTAACAAGTGACAGGAACTGGAGGAGTTTAACGTTACGTGCTGCAACATTTAAACAGAGGAGGACGCTAGCTTGTTAGCTCCGCTTCCACCACCACGAAGCAGCGTCACGACGCAGCGTGTTAAAGACGGTACATTTGTACAAACTCACCTCATTCTGAGTGGCCAAATGCTTCTCTCTGCATGTTAGAAGTATTTCCGCCCTTTATTGTAATTGACGCTTAGCATATGTTGCAAGTAGGGATGGGGCAGATCCGATCCAGTATCGGTATCGGTATCCGATACCAGCAGAATGTAAGTATCGGGTATCGGAACCAACCTGCCGATATTTCCGATACTTTCTAGATGTCAGAGAGCACATATATTTCACCATAGGAGCCAAGATGGTGTAGTGGCAGGGCTTCCGACTTGGGACCCGAAGGACGCGGGTTCGCGCCCCGGCCACTACACACCTTGGGGTGTCTATGAGTGCACACCTAATTCTCCAGCTCCCCGGGCACTTTCTATGGCTGCTCACTGCACCACCTGGTGGTGGTTGGGTTAAATGCAGAGATGAATTTCGTCTGTATATGGGAAACATACACAGATGACAAAAAAGGACATTATTATTATTATTACATTATACTCTGTGACTTCTGTCTTAACATTGTTACTTAGTGGTATATTAGTGTTCAATTATAGATTAAATCTGTATCTGTTGATAAAATTCAACAAGAATTACAACTCATATAGTGCCAGAATTAAAAATAAGACTAGAAAATGGGGAGTAGAATGTGATGATTTCCCATAATGCTTAGCAGTATTTTAGACTAGTGTTCCTTGCACCATGAGTCAGAAGGACGTCTGTGGAAGAGACCTGCCTCTTCTTGTATGCCATTTGTTTGTGAATTACTGTAGTGAGGCTCAGAGTGTCTTCTTTGGGTTTACCTCACACAAGTCCGAGTTTTGTGCAACATACGTGCTCTCCCTTCAAGAACTTAATTATTACAGCCTCCTATGCTTGAACACCGATATCGGATCGGAAAAGTATCGGTATCGGTCGATACTCAGTTGTTATGTATCGGTATCGGATCGGAAGTGAGAAATGTGGATCGGTGCATCCCTAGTTGCAAGTAGACCTGGTTTCGTCTTCGCTTTTTCCTTGACGCCATGTTGATACGGCGCATGTCTGTGATGTCATCACGTAAATGCGTCACCACGTCGAGTCAGTAGAACCATAGATAGAACGAGTCAGAAGAACGACTCAGAGAACCGATAAACTGAATCGTTAAGACAAGCAGCCTACAATTCCAGAGAATTGAACTATAAAGAACCGGTTCTTTAAAAGAACCGGTTCTCAATTCCCACCCTATGCCTTACTGATGCGGTTGGTAATATCTGCATCTACGTTGCCATCGTCAGTTATGACACTTCCAAGGTAGACAAATTTCTGTACCTTCTCAGCCGATGATTTATCTATTGTTATCTGTATGTTTGGTTCTGTGTGCCCAACCTGCATAACCTTTGTTTTCCCTATGTTTATTTTCAAACCAATCCTTTTAGCATTTTCTTGTAGGGCTTGTGTCATATCTTGAAGCACTGGTTGAGTGTCTGCCAGTAGGACTATATCGTCTGCAAAGTCTAGATCTGTTAAGTTCTCATTTGGCATCCATTTTATTCCAAAATTTGGTTTGCACATGGTAGGGAAGGAAAAAGGCTGTAATTCAAAGTGAATCTCACATTGGGTATTAAAGGGTCGGCATTGGTTTGGCTCACCTTTAAACATCTCGGGAGGTGTTAGGCGTGGTTCATGATTTTGGGAGGCTTGGCAGCGAGGTGAGACCTCCCTGTGCTGGGAAGGAGGGATGGACAAAGCTGTGGAGGGTTTAGTTAGTATATTCATCATTTCTTGCATATTTATTTCCAATCTGTTTATTGCAGTTTCAACTCCTGAACGCCACTCCAGTGTGGGTGACAGGTCCATTCTGGCCAGATTGTGCTGTAATGATTCACAATGGGGACCCAGAAATTCAACCACAAAACAGGAGTGAACGAAAAAGTTTTATTATCACTACTTGTCAGAAAAGGAGGACCCCAGAATGAGGATGTCAGCTGAAACTCTGCAGGGAGAGAGAACAAGTTTGTGACTGGGATGATCTTGAGACTTTAAAAGAACGTGAGGAGTTCAAAATCACTAATCTGCAGAGTTTAATTACAGTTGGTGATGCAGAGACTGCAATTACATCAGAGGGAGGGGGTCGGAAGAACCGAGGTGCAGCTGGGTCACGTGACACGTGAGAGTTCCGACAAGGCTCCTCTTCAGCTCGAGTGGCGCTTGGTTCCAAAAGTTAACAGCTCCAAGTGTCCGGAGTCTAAGATCGTGGTCAAGATACAGGCGTGGGTCATACACAGAGAGGCAAAGAGGCAGTACTTATCCGTGAGGTTCAGCGAGAGTCGGTGTCAGTAGGCAGAGCGAGAGTTAAGGTCCAGATATCCGATGGGCAGAAATAATCCGTCGAGGGCAAGGCAAAAGGGAAGAATCCGTGATCATGAAGGGTGTCAAGAAACAGAGAGGTCACAGAACGCTGGATTTCTTCAGGCTCAAGGCGATCAGACAATCTGGCAGGGAGGCAGAGTCTGGAGTGCGTTTAAAAAGAGCAGCGGACAGGTGCGCTGAGTGAAGCTGATGAGGAGAAGAGACGGGGCAACCCCAGTAACACAGCATGACCTGATATGAACGTGAATCATTACAGTTCACATCTTAGATATTATTACTGTTTTTCTTTTACATTTTATACTTTTGTTGGATGTAACTGGGACCAGTGTACACAATTTTGTTCCACCACATTTACCACAGTTGGTGTTTTCTGTGTTTCTTTTCTGTCCTCTCAACCTCCAGCTTGTCGAGGCAAATCCTGGTTCTGGTTCTGCTGGAAATTTCTTTCTGTTAAAAATGTAGTTACTCCTCAAAGTGCTTATTAGGATGGGAAATTGTGCCAAAGGGAATATTCAGTGCATTTTGCTGGGTTTGTTTTAGGTAGCCTAACTTTTTCTAATTGGTGTTTCATGATGTACTGTTGTTGAAGAATTCAGGCTAACTGGATTTGAATTCAGTTCAAAATTTGATTTATGATTTGTACTTGTTTCTGCTGTATACCTGATATACTGTGCCTTTTATTGTAAATTGATACTAAAAAAACATTTAAATTAATTAAATATTCAATAAAAACGTTCTGAGAGTTTTATAAAAGTCCATTCAGTTTTTCCTGAAATGGATAAACAGAATTGACTTATATTTAATGCAAATATCTCAAGAAAAGAACCTAAACAATCTGTTACTTCACCACTTGCTTCTGCCGAGGACAGACGCTCCCCCTCCCACGCTGCTTTGCTTTGCTGCTCTGTCTGTCTGTGAAACTGCTTCTTAGCCTCTGTTGCATATCTTCCGAACAAAAAACTATGGACTTATTTGGCCAGTTGGTCCCTCTACACAATTTGATAACATTTCTTCAAAGAGAAGACAGGCTTTAGGTGAGCCGATTTGCCCTGCTGACATGAACACAGCTGGATATCTCATCGACTTGAAGACTTGATGAAGTATCTATCTCTGCTAAGCACCTTGATAGAAGTTTATCTGTTTTAACTGTGCTCTATAAATAAAGATGACTTGACTTGACTTGCTGTCATCTGTGGATCTAAAGGACACATACAGTATATACAGTAATTGGATTTAAGATAACTGGTTACTGCTTTTTGGATTCAGCTGGTTGCTGGTTTTATTTACAATTAAGGAAGTCGTCGGCAGCAAATTGAGACCTGATCACGCTGCTTGCCTTTGTGATGGCTTGGTTCTTGTCTCTGCAACCAGACTCAGTTGCCTTGGGCAGAATGGATCAGATTTTGGGGATTTTTACACAGGTATGTTCCATCCGTGTGTGGCCACATAATTTGGGCATTTTCTGAACCGTTTTTGGACCAACACAGACTCAACGTAGATGTCATTATGTTCTGCCTGTACCCAAAACAACTGTGTGTTACCTGAATCTGACTCCCCCAGCTGACGAAAGCCACCTTATCTGAATACACCTGGAGGACATGTAATCTGATGCTCACCCCTGCCCATTGGGTAACTCCACCGTCAACCAAAGTGAACCAGCTGAATAAACATTCTGTCATCATTTCAGGACTCTTGATTCTCATTAGCGTTGACCTTGGCCATTCCCCGACATCCTCGAGAATGTTTACGGATCCCATCGGAGAGAGCTGGCTGATTATTCCACCCTTATCAGAACTCTTACAGTGCCCTTGAGAGCTTCTATGAACCTTGCTCATCATTCTCTGTGTCTCCCCTCCTCTTCAGAATGTCTACGTCACTATGTCCTTATTTGTGCGAGGTGTTTTTTAATATTATATTTTTTTTCTCAGGCAAGAAGAAAGATTTTAATAGGAAATCTTTCGCCTCCATTTCCTAATGTGTCTTGTTGGGTTTGTGTTGTGTGTGAGAACTCACCTTGCAGTTGCTGAGTGCTGGAGACAGAGCTCCTGGGTAACCACCTGCCTCCAATCTGGTTAATGAGTCCAGCTGTTATTTAAGCCTTGGAGGAGTTCCAGTCTTCGCTGAATCATTCAGTCACCTTGGGTACTGTGAGACAGCCATTTTAGTGTTATTGTAATTGCCACAGTTTGTTTTATGTTTCACAATCATATGGCTTGTACTGTTTTTTTTATTATATGTAGTTTTACTTGTCACCTGTAGTTGGCGCTGTGTTCAGGTGTGAAAGGTAACGCTGTATTCAGGTGAAAAGTACCAGAAGAAGTCAGTTACAGTAGTAGAAAGGATGTGAGTTTCAGCAAGTGAGCACGGACTTTTAAGTTGAAGAAGAGTTCAAAGAAGCTGAAACTGAAGAAACAAGCCTAATAGGCTATATGCCACGGGTAGTGGTGACATACTTCCGTTAAAATGTGGGCCATACGCTGCACTTCCGGTTCTGGTCGACAGCAGTTGTTGTTAGCGGTAGCTTCTAGAACCAGACCATGTAAAAGACACAAATGGTAAATTATCTGCGAGCTACTGGTACAACAAGAGAGATTTGTTGTGTGCCGTTGTGTCCAGTGAATAGCAGGTACAATAGAGCGCTTAGTTTTTAACATTTAATGCCAGAGTTCGTGGCTAACCGAGTTAGCCTTAAAGCTAACACTCGGTTGTAGCCGGCGTTTTAAACCTCAGAATATTCAAGAGCCAGCATCAAACAGTGGTTAAAAAGGAGCTGTACCTGCATTGTTCCAGTGGAATAATTCTCCCTTCCATGACCGGGGCTTTGGGAGAAGCAGCAAAGAGGACAGCGAGGAGGAGAACACAGCTGCAGCTCAGTAAGAAACATGAATATCACTCGACTCCACACCCTGCACTTGTAGATTTGGTGTTGGAGTAATGAGTGATTTGATAAGTTTGTAACTACATACTTTTAAAATAATATTCAGATTTTAACATATGTTTTCTAATCTGTAAATATGTTTGTAAACTCCTAGTAACTTCAGGGCTGTTACACCTCTGAAATATTCTCTGCAGTTTCCTTTAATATGAAACCAGAACTGTTTCACTTCAATTAAACTTTTATTTCCTGAGATGTAATTATTTATTTTAAAGCATAACTCTCATAAAGAGTTCTCTGTTTGGTTTTTTACGTTATGAAGGTAAATATGAACACTTTTTTGTTTTTTCAGGTTTGCATCATCTTACCTCCTGATGTGTTTCTGACCCATGACTGAGCTGTTCTGCTATCCATGGTCAGTGTTCACCAAGAATGAGATGAGAGGAACTCCCCATCAAGTTCAAGTTGTGTTTATTTGTCATATACAGGTAGTCCCGACTTACGAGCGCTCTTACTTACGAGGATCCGGACTTACGAGCTGGCAAATTTTGGGAAAAAACGCAAAAAATACTGAGTTTTTCTGTGTTTTTTCACCACAGTTCGTTAGCTAAACATGTGGACACACGTTTCCGATCATTTTTATGCACTCATAAGCAGTTTTTTGATGAAAAAC
>JBBPBX010063896.1:7500-20404 GCA_038048925.1 Garcialebias charrua | reverse complement strand
ACACGAACCGCAGCGATACACGAGACGAGTCCAGGCTCGAGGGCGACGGAAAATGCGACCTGTACAGTCCAATAGTTTTGGACAGATGGGACATAAACTGTGCATGCACTTAGCGCTAGTTATAATTAGATTCAATGGAAAAGCCGTTAGCGGCGTCCAGCGGGGAACCGGAAGTACGTCACAATCAGATAACGTTTTTTGAAACAAACAACTCATTACTCATAAAATATTTATCCTACACAACTAAAAACATATATGCATACATTTCGAAATATTTTTATTTTATTATTTCATTTTTATAAAAAAAAATTTAATCTTCAAATGAAGAAGAGCTACAGGTTCCAGAGGGGCGGCGCCCCTAGCGCCCTCTAGTGGCGGCCACCGCTGGCACTGGACCTGGTTCCGTTGTGAGTAGATCTTTCACACACTGGAAAGCGGCTTCTTGGTTTGTGTCCCATACGAACTCGTTCTTTTCTTTCAGGAGTTCTCGGAGCGGCGTAGTCACTTCTGACAGTCGTGGTGCAAACTTTGCGAGGTAGGTGACCATGCCCAGTATGGTTTCCAGTTCAGACTTGTTTTGAGGCGGTGGCATGTCTCTGATGGCCTCAATCTTGTTAGGGTCTGGACGAATACCATCACAGGTCAACGTGTGTCCAAAATAGTTGACTTCGGGTACACAAATTACGCTTTTGTCTTTGTTCAGTTTTATACCCTTTTGGCGGGTCCTCTCCAAAACTGAGTGTAGGTTTGCGTCGTGCTCTTGTTTAGTGCTTCCGTACACTAAAATGTCGTCCACGATGGTAGCCACGCCTGGCAGTCCCTCGTAGGCTTCATCCACTCTTCTCTGGAACTCATCTTGAGCTGAGATGATCCCAAATGGCAGTCTTTTGAAGCGATACCTGCCATAAATTGTGTTGAAAGTGGTCAACATCGATGATTCTTCGTTGAGTTTAATTGTCCAGTATCCTGACCTGGCGTCCAACACGCTGAAATACTTTGCTCCAGCCAGTTTTGGTGTTACGTCGTCCAAGGTCGGTAGTGGGTAGTGTGGTCTCTGGATCGCTTTGTTTAGTGGACGTGGATCCAGACAGACTCTCAGCTTTTTAGTCTTAGGCTTTTCTACGACGACGAGAGCGTTCACCCATTCAGTTGGTTCTGTGACTCTCTGTATGATGTCGTTTTTCTCCATCTCGTCCAGTTCAGCTTTCAGGCGGTCACGGAGGGCAAAAGGTATGCGTCGTGGAGGGCACACCACGGGGGATGCTGAGGGCTTTAGATGGATCTGGCATTCTCCTGGAAACAGACCAATCCCTTGAAACACGTCAGCAAATTCCTCATAAATGTCTGTTTTTTCTTTGAGCTGCACACCAACAGTGTGTACTAGTTTGACTAGTGGTGCAAACTTTGCGAGGTAGGTGACCATGCCCAGTATGGTTTCCAGTTCAGACTTGTTTTGAGGCGGTGGCATGTCTCTGATGGCCTCAATCTTGTTAGGGTCTGGACGAATACCATCACAGGTTAACGTGTGTCCAAAATAGTTGACTTCGGGTACACAAATTACGCTTTTGTCTTTGTTCAGTTTTATACCGTTTTATACCGTTTTATACCGTTTTATATATTTAAGTCCAAACATGCTCTCATGCCCAAAACAGGAGGTGCGTTAGCACAGACTATGTCGAATTCCAGCCAAACAGACGTGTTTTTGTAGCTGCACGACAATCTGCATGAACCCTCGGTTTTAAGTGTTTGACCTCCATATGCTGTGAGTTGACTGGTCGTGGGGTTTAATGGCATACTACCAAACATTTGATGAAATGTTCCTGCATTATGTTCGCTTGTGCCCCAGTGTCTACTTTGAAGCTGAGTTTTTGTCTTTTTTCTCCAACTTCCAACTCTGCATAAGCTTGTTCTTTGTTAGTATTTTCATGCTTTGTAGTGATTGTGTCGATAAACAGCTCCTCTTGTGGTTGTTCGTGGCTGTCTGTGACATGATGCACTCTTCTGGGTGCAAAGCTTTGTTTGCGCTGTGGTGTTTGCGTCCTGCACACATTGGCGAAATGGTTAAATTTCTTGCATTTATTGAATGAATGTGTATCGTTGTGCGTTTTAAAACTCTTTTATAGGGTCTCTGCTTTTGATTGACACCAATTTTGACCAACTGAGTGAAACTTTTCAGTCGCTAGAGCCAATCAAATCACCGACAGTGACGAAGTAAAAATCACCCAACGCCTACTTTCCCCACGTGGGGCTTTGGCCAATCAAATGAGACGCTGATTCTGACGCGACAGACGTGTAGCCAATGAAAATCCCGTTGTGTAGACATGTGACATGACAGGTTTTGAGTTACAGGGAACTTTGAAACTTACTGCGTAACTGATTCATTCAGCGTGCGTTTTCTGTGCGTAACAGGGTGAAGTCTTCGCTATTGACTTTACGCATGCTTTTTCGGACTTTTTTCACTGTTTCGCCATGGATAAATGCCATGGAAAAATGAAATACACCGCAGGACAGGCTCTGGAACTGAATTTACAAGGAGAGATAGTGATTTTTCGGACGAAGGTATGTCGGATTTCCTTGTGTATGTGTGTGTGTGTGTGTGTGTGTGGGGGGGGGGGTCATGAATAAGGACCCCATGTGGAGCTGTGTGGGGAATGTTCTATTGTGTGTTATCTGGGGTGTTGGGTCATGAATAAGGACCCAGTTGGACCTGTGTGGGAATGTTCTCTTGTGATTTATGCAGGTAGTCCCTGACTTACGAGCGCCCTGACATGTTACAGTTATTTCAATCAGCTTGAGAGTAAATATAGGAATGGAACAGGGTTCCCCTTGATGTAAGCTTTCAATAGAGCCCTCACTGAAGTCACACTGAAGTATGTTGAAGTATTCAGAAGTTACAGACTTTTGAAGTTGGCATATACAGGTGTTATCCATTTTGGCACAGTTTGGATAGCTTTGGGTAGCTTTGAGGTCCACCTGAACATGCACATAAAAAAACAGGCACAAAATCCTCAATTTTTATGCTATTGACTGCAAATTTGAACCCGTCATAGTAAAGACTTCACTCTTTAGGTTCATATCAATTTCTAGTCCATATCTTCTCTCTGGTGGGAAAGGAGCCTGAGCTAGTGTGTGAGGTTGAGAGGTTCCGGCTAGAAATAGTCGGACTCACCTCAACACATGGCTCTGGCTCTGGAACCAGTTTCCTTGAGAGGGGTTGGACACTCTTCCACTCTGGAGTTGCCCCTGGTGAGAGGCGCCGAGCAGGAGTGGGCATACTTGTTGCCCCCCATCTTGGTGCCTGTACGTTGGGGTTCACCCCGGTGAACGAGAGGGTAGCCTCCCTTCGCCTACGTGTGGGGGGACGGGCTCTGACTGTTGTTTGTGCCTATGCGCCAAACGGCAGCGCAGATTACCCACCCTTTTTGGAGTCCTTGGAGGGGGTATTGGAGAGTGCGCCTCCTGGGGACTCCCTTGTTCTACTGGGGGACTTCAACGCTCACGTGGGCAATGACAGTGAGACCTGGAGGGGTGTGGTTGGGAGGAACGGCCCCCCTGATCTGAACCAGAGTGGTGTTCTGTTATTGGACTTCTGTGCTCGTCATGGATTGTCCATAACAAACACCATGTTTAAGCATAAGGGTGTCCATATGTGCTCTTGGCACCAGGACACCCTAGGTCGTAGTTCGATGATCGACTTTGTTGTCGTCTCATCTGATCTGCGGCCGCATGTCTTGGACACTCGGGTGAAGAGAGGGGCAGAGCTGTCAACTGACCACTACCTGGTGGTGAGTTGGCTCCGATGGTGGGGGAGGATGCCGGTCAGACCTGGCAGACCCAAACGTATTGTGAGGGTCTGTTGGGAACGTCTGGCAGAGTCTCCCGTAAGACGGAGCTTTAACTCCCACCTCCGGGAGAGCTTTGAACACGTTCCGAGGGAGGCGGGGGACATTGAGTCCGAGTGGGCCATGTTCCGCGCCTCTATTGTCGAGGTAGCTTATCAGAGTTGTGGCCGCAAGGTTGTTGGTGCCTGTCGTGGTGGCAACCCTCGAACCCGGTGGTGGACACCGGCGGTGAGGGATGCTGTCAAGCTGAAGAAGGAGTCCTATTGGGCCTTTTTGGCCTGTGGGACCCCGGAAGCAGCAGATAGGTACCGGCAGTCCAAGCGGCATGCGGCTCGGGTGGTTGCTGAGGCAAAAACTCGGGCGTGGGAGGAGTTCGGAGAGGCCATGGAGAATGACTTCCGTACGGCTTCGAGGCGATTCTGGTCCACCATCCGGCGTCTCAGGGGGGGAAAGCGGTACGCGACCAACACCATTTATGGTGGGGATGGCGTGCTGTTGACCTCAACTCGGGATGTTGTGAGTCGGTGGGCGGAATACTTCGAAGACCTCCTCAATCCTACTGGCACGTCTTCCACTGAGGAAGCGGAGCCTGGGGACTTTGGGTCGGGCTCTCCAATCTCTGGTGCTGAGGTCGCCGAGGTGGTTAAAAAGCTCCGCGGTGGCAAGGCTCCGGGGTGGATGAGATTCGTCCTGAGTTCCTTAGGGCTCTGGATGTTGTGGGGTTGTGTTGGCTTACGCGACTCTGCAATATCGCGTGGACATCGGGGGCAGTTCCCTTGGATTGGCAGACTGGGGTGGTGGTTCCCCTATTCAAAAAGGGGGACCGTAGGGTGTGTTCCAACTATAGGGGGATCACACTCTTAAGCCTCCCTGGTAAGGTCTATTCAGGGGTTCTGGAGAGGAGGGTCCGTCGGATAGTCGAACCTCGGATTCAGGAGGAGCAGTGTGGTTTTCGTCCTGGTCGTGGAACACTAGACCAGCTCTACACCCTCAACAGGGTCCTGGAGGGTGCGTGGGAGTTTGCCCAACCAGTTTACATGTGCTTTGTGGACTTGGAAAAGGCATTCGACCGCGTCCCTCGGGGGCTTCTGTGGGGGGTACTCCGGGAGTATGGGGTACCGGGCCCTTTGATACGGGCTGTTGGGTCCCTGTACGACCGGTGTCAGAGCTTGGTCCGCATCGCTGGCAGTACCATACCATACCATACCATTTTATTTATAAAGCACTTTAAACAGGAACAAGTCCACCAAAGTGCTGGACAAACAAACACGCAACAGGCAACACATACAATGAAGTACAACACGAAAAACATAAAAACATTGCAGATCATAAATCAAACGATCCAGTACACATCAGCTGGCATTGAAAGCGATGGAGTAGTAGTGAGTTTTTAACCGGGATTTGAAAACCGAGAGGGAGGGGGCCTGTTTGATGAGCAGCGGTAACTCGTTCCAGAGTCTTGGGCCTGCTACAGAGAACGCTCTGTCACCCCTGCGCTTAAGGCGAGTTTCTGGAACTATTAAGAGTACCTGATCCTCTGACCTCAAAGCACGTGGAGGGACATATGGGTGTATCAGATCCGAGAGATAGGCGGGGGCGAGACTGTTCAGCGATTTGTAGACATACATGAGAATTTTGAATTGGATTCGAAGATGAACCGGTAGCCAGTGAAGGGAGGCCAAGACTGGTGTAATGTGCTCTCTTTTGCGTGTGCTGGTTAAAAATCGGGCAGCTGCGTTCTGAACCAGTTGTAATCGTGCAATGGTGGCTTGACTGACGCCAAACAGAAGTGAATTGCAGTAATCAAGCCTAGATGTAATGAATGCGTGAATCACTGTCTCCAGGTGCTTTTTGGATAATATGGGCTTCAGCTTAGACAGACGCCTCAGCTGGAAAAAACAGGATTTGACGATCATGTTTACATGACTGTTGAGTTTCATGGAAGGATCCATTATCACTCCCAGATTTTTGACTTTTTGTTTTTCGGACAGGGGTAGAGCAGACAGGTCAATGCAGTGGTTTGAGGTTGTGTCATTGGGAAGGAACAATATGGCTTCAGACTTCTTATCATTGAAGCTTAAGAAATTTAAAGCCATCCAGTCCCTGATGTCAGCCAGGCAGTCGAGCAGAGGTTGAATAGAGCCTGTACCATTTTGTCTTAGGGGGAAGTAGATTTGACAGTCATCAGCGTAGAAGTGGAAAGGTATATTGTGTTTCCGGAAAATAGCACCGAGTGGCAGCAGGTATAAGGAGAACAAGAGAGGACCCAGGATGGACCCCTGCGGAACCCCCCATTTAAGAGCCGCCACTGCAGAAGTAAAATCATTGATGGACACACAAAAAGACCTGTCAGAGAGGTAGGATCTGAACCAGTTTAGGGCTGATCCTGAGATGCCCACCCACTGCTCCAACCTAGCAATGAGGATCTCATGGTCGATGGTGTCGAAAGCGGATGTGAGGTCCAATAGGACAAGCAGCACAGAGTCACCAGTATCTGTGGATAGAAAGATGTCGTTAAAAACCTTCAGTAGGGCAGTCTCAGTGCTGTGGAGGGATTTGAAGCCAGACTGGAATAGCTCGGGGATAGCGTGATCCTCCAGGAAGCACTTTAGTTGGGACTCAACTATTTTCTCTAGAAGTTTAGAAACAAATGGGAGTCTGGAGACAGGCCTGAAATTGGATAATACTGACGGGTCGAGGTTTGGTTTTTTCAGGAGGGGTTGAACAGCAGCATGTTTTAATGATTTTGGCACCACACCCGAGGATAGACTGCTATTAACAATAGAGAGAATGGAGGGAGTAAGGCAGTAAGTCAGGCTCGTTCCCTGTGAGAGTTGGACTCCGCCAAGGTTGCCCTTTGTCACCGATTCTGTTCATAACTTTTATGGACAGAATTTCTAGGCGCAGCCAAGGTGTTGAGAGGATCCGTTTTGGTGGCCTTAGAATCGCTTCTCTGTTTTTTGCAGATGATGTGGTCCTATTGGCTTCATCAGTTCGTGATCTACAGCTTTCGCTGGAGCGGTTTGCAGCTGAATGTGATGCAGCCGGGATGAGGATCAGTTCCTCCAAATCCGAGGCCATGGTCTTGAGCCGGAAAAGGGTAGCATGCCCTCTCCGGGTCGGGGAGGAGGTCCTGCCCCAAGTGGAGGAGTTTAAGTATCTCGGGATCTTGTTCACGAATGAGGGAAAACTGGAGCGTGAGATCGATAGGCGGATAGGTGCAGCGTCCGCAGTGAAGCGGGCGCTGTACCGGTCTGTCGTGGTGAAGAGAGAGCTGAGTCAAAAGGCAAAGCTCTCAATTTACCGATCGATCTACGTTCCCACCCTCATCTATGGTCATGAGCTTTGGGTTATGACCGAAAGAACGAGATCTCGGATACAAGCGGCTGAAATGAGTTTTCTCCGCAGGGTGTCTGGACTCTCCCTTAGAGATAGGGTGAGAAGCTCAGTCATCCGGGAGGGACTCGGAGTAGAGCCGCTGCTTCTCCACATCGAGAGGAGCCAGTTGAGGTGGCTCGGGCATCTGGTTAGGATGCCTCCTGGACGCCTCCCTGGTGAGGTGTTCCGGGCATGTCCCACCGGGAGGAGACCCAGAGGAAGACCCAGGACACGCTGGAGGGACTATGTTTCTCGGCTGGCCTGGGAACGCCTTGGGATTCCCCCAGAGGAGCTGCTCCAAGTGGCTGGGGAGAGGGAAGTCTGGGCCTCCCTACTTAGGCTGCTACCCCCGCGACCCGACCCCGGATAAGCGGACGAAAATGGATGGATGGATGGATGGATGTATTGTATCAATTATTAGTTATGTATTAGTATTAGTATTAGAAAATTAGAAAGAGTTACCGTATTTTCTGGTGTATAGGTCGCACCTGTGTATAGGTCGCAGTGTCTAATATTTATCAATAAACTGGAAAAATCCGTAAATAGGTCGCACCGGTGTATAGGTCGCACCTAGGTCGCACCTACATTTGTTAGCTGCCATTTTTGTAAGACTGTGTCTCACTTTAATTTTTGTCAATAAATTATTACAAATCAGCTTATTTCAAAATGTAAATACCACCAACATCATTAAAATTAAACTACAGACTCCTAAAAAAATGTTTGTTGGCTGCCTTTTTTGTAAGACTGTGTCTCACTTTAATTTTTGTTAATAAATGACAAATCAGTTGCAGCTGAAGGTGATCTGCTCAGAGTTGCAGCTGCTGTGGAAACCAGTGCAGGATAGCTGCAGCAATTTTATTATATTTTACTAGATTTTATCACTTGTTTTATTTTATTTATTTTTTAAGCAAGCCTAATCTGCATCCACATGATTTTATCTTTGATCTTAGTCGATATTATTATTGATTTTATTTGATTTTATCACTTGTTTCATTTTGATCTTTGCTTTGTTACACTTTGTAGCACTTTGAGATTTTTATTAATGAAAAGTGCATTATAAATGGAATTCATTATTATTATTATCTGGAGGTGGAGCTGACTGTGAGCTGAAATATGCAGCATCTGGAGGTGCAGCTGATTGAAATGCACTTTGACAGTTACAGCTACACCCAAATAAATCTGTAAATAAAGCAGAATACTGGTACAGGCCTCTTTAGCGATCATAGCGGCCGAAACTGGTACTGCACTTGCACTGCCCCCTGGTGGCCGAAACTGGTACTGCACCATTTTATGCAACAGGGAAAAAGGGCCATAACTCAGCCAAAAATTGGTCTAAAAATATGAAAAAAAATCCATAAATAGGTCGCACTGGTGTATAGGTCGCAGGCCTTGAAAAAACCATAAAAAGGTGCGACCTATACACCGGAAAATACGGTAGTCGTTTTGTACTGCTGGTGAAAGATTATTATTGTTTAATCTGATTGTTTGAAAAAAGGGGCAGATATAATAAGATTTATTCTTCTTTCTGCTACCTTTCATTTTTTTACATTGTGTATGTATCATTAATGGGATTGTCTTGTATTGTGTTTCTTTTGTAAAAAAAAAGAACAAATTTAATAAACATAAACATAAACATAAACATGATTTAAGAGGTGAAGGACATTTAAAAAAACAATGTATTAGAACAACCAGGAAGAGTTTTTGTCAGTGTGTGGATTAAATGTATGGGATGGATTAAATGATGAATAAATTAAAAAAAGTACAAATATAAAACAGCTTAAAAAACGATTTGAAAAGGAGCTTATTGCAAAATATGTTCTATAAGATGAGCATTTTAAAGTCTATAAATGCTATTGATGATATAAATAGTCTTTAAATAATTGTATATCTTTAAACATCATGTAAAGTGGAAACAAGTTGTCTCGTTTTGGTATTTTGACAGTTAATTGATTATAAATTGATGAGTATGAAAGGGGCAGGACATTATAAGATATTGTGTCACCTGCTCCTTTTCGAACAGAAAACATAAAATTTGTATGTCACTTGGGCATAATTATTTGTATAAACTTTTTTTTTGTGTGTGTTATCCCATTTTCTTTCTTTTTCTTTCTTGATTGTCTTTTCTGTCTGTTCAAAAAAAAAATTGAATAAAAAATCAAACAAAATTGAACTTGCAATTAAAAAAATCTGCTAATTTCAGAAAACGACGACTTTCTGTTCTGCCTTCCGGTCTTCAAAGTTCCTGCACCCTGAACGTGACGCGGCGCTGACAGGAAGAGCAGCTGAAAGATAAAAGCATCAATTAGCTTCTGTAATTAGACTAAATTGATCAAACTTTGTTAGCTCGTTTACCTCTTTGTCTGATGAAATACGAGCCGCGGCACAAAGCTATTTGTGTATGCTAATTGCGCTTGTTGTATCAATGCGGCGTCGAGTCTTCCCGCCCGTCTGCCTGAGATGGATTCCTCTGGAGTCCCATCTTGAAGGGGATAAACCGCACCTTCCATTATGTCGGTGCATCGGTATAATCACCATACACAAGTGATTATACAACCTTAATTACCGTGCTGTTATTATGCGAGAGTTTATTTTCTGTCTGCCGAGATCTGATGACGTGTACGTTGAAACTTAAATCTCGAAGTTTTTCTGGCTGTGATTTAATAAAAGATGTTCACACTGAGGCTGGTGTTGTTCAAACGGCAAAAAATACAAACAAGTGGATATGTTTGTATCCGTGCACGCTAAGCAGTCACGTTATTAATCTTTGCTGCCATGTATACGCTGGGGAAAGAAAGAAAAAAGAGAGAAGATGAAAAAAAGCTGTTGCCGCCCGGGCGCGGCGTAAATTATCTGCCCAGATTGCTTTTCTGGAGTTAATCATCTCCTTTTATGTTATTCATTTGTCACTGGTTATTGTTTGTCAGAGTAATGCAGTCGCCGCGCGATGTGAAGTGGAATGTAAATTTTGTTTGGGCAACTCATCGAGAAAAAAAAAAAAAGAGAAAGTGAGGCCGCACTGCAGGATTTACATTTACAATTACAGTCATGATGCAATCATCTCTCACCATAATTCCTCTGCCCGGGATGTCAGCGCTGATGGAGGAGGCTTCACGTGCTGCATACCAAACGGCCGGCCGCCAGCGTGGCGTCGCGTGAAGCGTCTCCTCCTCTCTTCTTCCGGTCATCGGTTTCTTTCGGCGTCTCTGCAACAAAACGCCGTCGTTTGACCAGGCCAGAACTACCGTTCCTTCGGTGCTCCGGTGGAGCCGAGGCACGCATGCAAAGATTTGCTAAGCACCGTGATGTCTGTTATTACGTTTATTGTTTTGAGTTACTGTGGCGACGCAATTTGTAAACGGAAACGCCGTTTTTCCCCCTCATTATAAAACACAGACATATCTCTGAACAGCCTCTAACTACAACGTTGAGGTCACATGACCTGGAGCAGGGGTCTGCAACCTGCGGCTCTTTGGTCCTTGGTCTGCGGCTCCTTGAAGCTGTGACCAAACATAATGTGAAATGTAAATTAATTTATAGCCCCCAGTAAAGAGAAATGTCAAGTTTTAGCAGTTGTTCTGCAAAATGTTTAAAATAAATTAATAAACGAGGAGAAAAATTATGTTGATTAGCTTCAGCTATTTTATTTATACAACTTCCTGCCTTACTGTTGGATCTTTGAAATCCAACAGAAATTCTTTGAAAAAATATGGTGAACAAGTAATTAGTGGATGGACGGATCCGTCCATCCACTAATTACTTGTTAGGTTCATCCATCCATCGATGGATGGATGAACCTAATTAAAGTTTAAGTAAATACAAAACTTTATTTTTGAATTCAAATTTTAATGTCACATTTATATATATTTATATGCAGGTAGTCCCCGACTTACGAACGAGTTCCGTTCCTACGTGACGTCGCAAGTCGAATTTCGTCGTAAGTCGGAAAATACGTCCAACGGCACCTTATACGTACAATTCTGTATTTTACCAAGCACTTAAGGCTGAGTTATAGTTGCGCTTTGGTCTGCAGGCTGGAGCGCGCGCGCTGCGCACGCACTGTGCCGTGCGGCGAAATGCGTTTACAGTGTCGCCGCTGTGTTTATAGTTGACGCACGGCGGCGCATGGCAAAGTGCTGTTCTTTTATGGACCAGCAGGTGGCAGTACCCTCTAAAACCTGTGCATATGTTGCAAGAAAGGGTAGAAGAAGAAATCTACCGTAGAAGAAGAACTGTTTGAAATCACACAACAACAAAAATGCTCCGCTCGCGTGCTGAACTGTTGTCCAGAGGAGCAAATCATTGTGTCTTGCGGTTTTAATGCATGGAGTCAGCGAGGAGGAAGCGATCACGTGACTTTTGGCAAAACAACAAAAGAAAAGTCCAGCTCAGAGATGAATAAGGTGAATTTAATACATTTGTATCACATAAAAACATTCCTCCATGCGTCGCGACGCAGTCTCCATGACCACAGCGGCACAGAGAGCTGCAGACTCTGACGTGAAGGTCCCCACCCGACATGTCAAACAATTCTGTAGCGCCCACCGCGTGCGCACTAGGCTTGCGGAGTTTCAAAAATTCGGAGGTGCATGACACGCCAAGACCACGCGCGGGGCCAACGCGCAGGGGCGGGGACTGCGATATTGCATCACTTTTGGCGCACGCCCCCTCGCGCGCTGCGCGACGCGTCGAGTATAAATCTAGCTTTAGCTTATCCTAACACAGTACAGTACGTACCCTACATAATTATCAAAAAACAAATACATTTGGAGCCATAATGAAGGGAAAAAGAGTTAATAACCTACTGGGAGCTGGTGAAGCCTTCTTCCGCCTGTTAGCATGTTAGCTTGTTGCTAAGCTGTAGCCTCTCTGCCTCGTAAACCTCCGGTCCAAACAAAGGTCTCCTGTACTTTTCCACGCGCGGCCCACAGTTTTACAGTAAGGTCTGTTAGCATGTTAGCCCCTCCTAACCTCCTCTGCCCCGGTCTTCCTGTAAACAATGAGGTCTCCTGTAATTTTCAGCTGTAATCCTCCGCCCGTGGCCGCTAAGGTACACTCTCCCCCCTCCCTCCTGTAAATTTCCGCCTCCGCTGAGTTTCGGTACCGTATTTTTTGGTGTAAAAGCGCATAAACCGTGTAACTCGAAACAATGCTTTTCAATGGGAGGGCGTTCGTAACCGCGAAACGTCGTAAGTCGAGGACGTTGTAAGTCGCGGACTACCTGTGTATATATATATATAGTATATATACACAGTATATATACATATATATATATACATATATATAAACATATATATATATATATATACATATATATAAACATATATATATATATATATATATGCACAACAAAATGGCCTAATATTTAGACACACTTTAAATTAATGCTTTATTAATTTAAAGTGCAACACATATGTATTTTTATTTTTATAAAATTAAAAGGAAGACCTACATAAACATGCAGAGTTCAGGGTTATATATATATATATTTTTTTTTTTTTTTGTAAAATTTGTGTGAAATATTTTTTTTACCCTTGTTTACATGAAAGTGGTATTTTCTTTAGCCCTAAAATTTAAAAGTATTAAGAAATGTTTAAATTCATTGTATAGTTTTTGTTTTATAAAGTCTCCCCCACTGACTGGGGGAAATAAGAAAAAAATACAAATTTGAAGTAGCCCATGAGCCA
>JBBPBX010063896.1:0-2500 GCA_038048925.1 Garcialebias charrua | reverse complement strand
TTTCCATCTAAAATACTCCGTTTAAAGCATAATTATACACGAGCTGTCAAACAGCGGCGATGTAAAGTACAAAGGGGTTGGAGATCCTGCAGAAGCTCTACTTCTTTTCCGCGTCTCCGTAAAAAAAGTCCTGACTCTTACTGACATGTATCAGAATCTTGCGTATTTCAAGGAAACTTATGGTCATGCATTGAGAAATAATGTTGTAGCAGTTTTTAAAATTACAGGTAGTCCCCGACTTACGAACGAGTTCCGTTCCTACGTATCATTCGTAACTCGAAAATTCGTATGTCGAAACGTAAGTCCGGATTTTTGGTCATAAGTCGGAAAATGTATGCTAATGCTGCGCCGCACACCCGTTTTTCAACATGAGACTGAACAAGCGTACATAATAGTTCATAAACATGCACAGAACTTTGTCAGGACTGGTTTATTTAGTCCAGGTGTAGTTTCTATAAGTCAGGACAGGTTTATATAACCAAGGACTAGTTTCTATAGTCCAGGACTACTTTATGTAGTACAGGAGTAGTTTATTATGGTCCATCTCTAGTTTCTACAGTCCAGATGTAGTTTCTATGGTCCAGGTGTGATTTCTGTAGTCCAGGACTAGTCTTTTTTTTTTTGTCCAAAACTAATGTATATAGCCCAGGACTGGTTTATTTAGTCCAGGTGTAGTTTCTATAAGTCAGGACTGGTTTATATAGCCAAGAACTAGTTTCTATAGTCCAGGACAAGTTTCTATTGTCCATGACAAGTTTCTATTGTCCATGACAAGTTTCTATAGTCCAGGACAAGTTTCTACAGTATATGACAAGTTTCTATAGTCCATGACAAGTTTCTACAGTATATGACAAGTTTCTATAGTCCAGGACTATTTTATGTAGTCCAGAAGTAGTTTATATAGTCCAGGAGTAGCTTCTATGGTCCAGGTGTGGTTTCTGCAGTCCAGGACTAGTTTATCCATCCATCCATCCATTTTTTTCCACTTATCCGGGGTCGGGTCGCGGGGGTAGCAGCCTAAGTAGGGAGGCCCAGACTTCCCTCTCCCCAGCCACTTGAAGCAGCTCCTCTGGGGGAATCCCAAGGCGTTCCCAGGCCAGCCGAGAAACATAGTCCCTCCAGCGTGTCCTGGGTCTTCCTCTGGGCCTCCTCCCGGTGGGACATGCCCGGAACACCTCACCAGGGAGGCATCCAGGAGGCATCCTAACCAGATGCCCGAGCCACCTCAACTGGCTCCTCTCGATGTGGAGAAGCAGCGGCTCTACTCCGAGTCCCTCCCGGATGACTGAGCTTCTCACCCTATCTCTAAAGGGCGAGATACACTCGAGCGTTCTCACGATATGCCTATACGCAACGTACGTACGTCAAGGCAAAAGCGTAGCCCCGCGTAGCCCCTCAGGGCATGTACGCGCAAAGCTTTTTTTTTACGTCCGCGTGCGCGATGCGCGGTGTCTGACCATAAACTTCCCCGGCGCCGGACTGTTTTGCATGTTACACAAATGAAATAAATTCCCCTTCTTTATCGCTGATCGGGCCTTTTCTTTTGTTTTTTTGCCTAAAGTCAAGTAACCGCTTCTTCCTCCGTTCACTCATGACTGAAATGAATGAATTCAGGTCCTACCTGGGTGCGCGATGTTTTAAATATTCCCTGGTGGGCTGTGTGCTGCAGGAAAAGCGCTCCCTGTTATTATTTTTATTTCTGAGAGAACTTTTTATAACATATATAGTAGAAACACCGTATCAGAACACCGCCGCGGTCTTCAGCGAGCTACATGAGCTGACTGAAAGCTGTCAATCATTTCAGTAGGCGTGTCAGCAAGTGACCAATCAGCGAGCTCAGTTGAGTCCCCTCCGTGCGCAGCTGCTCATATTACAACAAGGAGAACGCGAGCGTTTGAAAGCTGATAGTTTCTGAAGTATAGCAGCAAAACACATGCGCACAAAATGCGCGCGTAGAGTGGCGTACCTGAGGACGCTCAGGTGTATTTCAGCCTTAAGGGAGAGTCCAGACACCCTGCGGAGAAAACTCATTTCAGCCGCTTGTATCCGAGATCTCGTTCTTTCGGTCACAACCCAAAGCTCATGACCATAGATGAGGGTGGGAACGTAGATCGATCGGTAAATTGAGAGCTTTGCCTTTCGACTCAGCTCTCTCTTCACCACGACAGACCGGTACAGCGCCCGCTTCACTGCGGACGCTGCACCTATCCGCCTATCGATCTCACGCTCCAGTTTTCCCTCATTCGTGAACAAGACCCCGAGATACTTAAACTCCTCCACTTGGGGCAGGACCTCCTCCCCGACCCGGAGAGGGCATGCTACCCTTTTCCGGCTCAAGACCATGGCCTCGGATTTGGAGGAACTGATCCTCATCCCGGCCGCATCACATTCAGCTGCAAACCGCTCCAGCGAAAGCTGTAGATCACGAACTGATGAAGCCAATAGGACCACATCATCTGCAAAAAACAGAGAAGCGATTCTAAGGTCACCAAAACGGATC
>JBBPBX010063895.1:2295-20405 GCA_038048925.1 Garcialebias charrua | reverse complement strand
GCAATGAGCCAGACAAAGCTGTGTACTTCGGCAGCGTGTTCATGTTTGGCATTGGGACAGATTGATTGCCCTCCATTGTTAATGTGTCTGTGGAACCACGATAAGGTTTCAACCGATCATAGTGGATGACCTTGGTCGCAGCCTGAGGATGTTGCACATCCACCAGCTTGTAAAGGAGCCCTTTGTCGTCCACAGATACAACCTTATATGGTCCAGTCCAGTTTGGAGCAAGCTTCTGTCGTTGTGTGGTGGGATCATCCATCCATACCAGATCACCACAAACGTATGGCCTGAACCTTGTGTCCTTGTTGTAGTAGTATTCTCGTTTTTGTCTCTGTTCTTCACGATGTAGAAAAACAGTCTCAAAAGCAGCGTCCATCCGTCGAGCCAGTTCTGCACCATAGTTAGTCGGACTATCAGAAACTGTCGGCGATGAAACATGAACAGTAGCCGGTAGTCTGGGCTCTCTGCCATGCACAAGGAAATAAGGAGAATACCCTGTGCTCGAGTGTGGCGTAGAGTTGAATGAAAGCACCACAGCAGGAAGGTAGTGGTCCCACTCACCCCCATAGTCCTGGATGAGTCGAGCCAACTGTTCTTTCAAAGTCCTGTTAAATCTTTCCACCATACCATTCCCTCTTGGGTGATATGGGGAGGTCCTTTTCTTTGTCATCTGTAGTTTCTGACAAATGTTTTGTATAATTTCTGACTCATATTGTCGTCCCTGATCCGACAACAGTTCCTCAGGGACACCATGTTCAGGGATATACCTTTCACAGAGTAACTGTGCTACCGTGGCAGCCCTTTGATCAACCATAGCATATGCATTCACATACTTGGTGAAATGGTCCTGTACCACAAGCACATATCTGTTTCCCACAGATGTGACTGGCAGTTCGGTAATGTCCGTACAGACCAACTGAAATGGTCTTTCAGTCTGAATAGATTGTAAAGGAGCTCTGTGCTTTGGTACAACCCTCCTAAAAGCTTCACATGTCTTACACAAGTTACAGAACTGCTCAATATCAGATCTCATTCCTGGCCAATAACACACTGTCAATGCTTTCTTAAATGTTCGTTCAGCACTGTAATGACCAGAACATGGATTACCATGAAAAAATTGCATTGTCTCTGTAACCAGTGCCACTGGAATTAACACTTGATAAACCTCAGGTTTCCCAGGCGGTGTTTGACCTTTGCGACACAACAAGTTATTACATAGCAACAAGTTATGAAACTGCCACCATAGTTTCCTCTGCATTTTACCTTTTACCTGTCTGAGGTAGGGACGTTTCTTGTTTTTAACCCAATTATGCACTTCCCCGAGAACAGGATCAGCAAGTTGCGCATTTACAATGTCCACGTTATGGGCAGATAATGTCTGTTGTAATGTGTCAAACCCCACATTCACATGTGTCCTATCAGTGTCCACACAACAAACTTTTGGTACAATATTGGTCCTCTCTAAATGTTCAGGGGTCGAGCATGACCCCTCATCATTACCCCTCACCTCAGACAGTGAGACAGATTTTCCTGTATCACTAGGCGAAGAGTGAGCATCAGGTAGCGTCGTACTTGTCATCTCGATAGAGTCCTGTCCCAATGGTATCCGTGACATGGCATCTGCATTTGTGTGTTTCTTACCCTCTTTGTGAGTGATTGTCCATTGATACGGATCGAGCTCCAACGCCCAACGACCCCTGCGTCCTGTAGGGTCATGCGTAATGTCCATTTTCCTTAAACTAAGCAAAGGACGATGATCAGTAATAATGGTGAAAGGATTGCAACTCAGGTAATGTCTAAAGTGTCTGACTGACCACACAATAGCATACAGTTCTTTGTCATAGGTAGACCATTTTCTCTCTGTTTTTGACAGTACATGACTTGCAAATGCCACCACCCTTTCTTGTCCCTGTTGTATCTGTGATAGTACTGCACCAACTGCCAAATTAGATGCATCTGTGCTCAAAATGAATGGTTCATCAAAGTTTGGAAATGCCATTATTGGAGGAGAAGTCAGTGCCTTCTTAAGTGTTTGAAAAGCTGTGCTACAGTCATCTGTCCATTCAAACACAACTTGTTTTTGGGTAAGTCTATGTAAAGGCTGAGCAATAAAGGCATATTGATGCACAAAACGTCTGTAATATGAGCACAGTCCCAAAAAGGCACGTACCTCTGTCGGCGAACGTGGAACAGGCCAGTCACTAATGCGTTCACTGTTGATTGGGTCCACCGTCAGTCCATCTCGTGACACAATGTGTCCCATGTACTTCACAGCAGGTTTGCAGAAGTCACATTTCTTAGGGTTTAACTTTAACCCTGCTTGTCTGAAGCGAGTGAGAATGTCTGTGAGATTGCCTAGATGTTCTTCAAATGTTTTTCCCATGCAAATGATGTCATCCAAGTAAATGACACAAGTTGTCCAGTGTAGACCTCGCAGAACCAGCTCCATGAGCCTTTGAAAGGTTGGAGGTGCATTTTTGAGTCCCATGGGCATGACCTTAAATTGGTACAAGCCATCACCTGTAGTAAATGCAGTCTTTTGTCTGTCTGCAGGATCCATTTGTACTTGCCAGTACCCACTAGACATGTCCATGGTAGAAAAGTACTGCGAACCAGACAACGCGTCTAAACTGTCATCTACTCTTGGTAGGGGGTGTGCGTCAGTAATAGTGACAGAGTTCAGTTTTCGAAAATCTACACAAAATCTATATGAGCCATCTTTCTTTTTCACCATCACCACCGGGCTGGCCCAGGGGCTCGAGCTGTCCTCTATCAAATCTTGCGCCTTAAGTGCTTCCACTTGGCGACGGATTTCAGCCTTCATGACTGGAGAGGTGCGGTAGGCTCTCTGAGAGACTGGGGTGTGACAGTTCGTAATGATTTTGTGTGTGACCATGTCAGTTCTACCAAAGTCATGTGGGTGTTGACTAAACACGTCAGCAAAAGAAGTCAAAGTGTCCGTCAGTTGTGTTTTCTGCAATGGCGTCAGGTCTGAATCAGTGTCATCTATAATAGGAGTTGCACCCGGACTGTCAGGTATCTGTCTATTAACATTACCAATAGAACCATCCATAATGGTGAACTCACTCTGGCCCCCTGCCAAGATAGCATGAAAATGTCCCACCTGTGTACCATCATGTAGCATAACTTCACTATGTGAAACATTAGCCACTTTCACACAAATAGAACCGTGTTCTACCCTCGCCACAGTCCATGCCATACCAGTAGAAGACTGATCGGTATAATGTGGTTCGAACACACCAATGTAACCATTAGGTAAAAACCCTTTCAGGGGTACATCAAGATTAGCTGTGATGACCCTCTCTGACATAGCCGGAATGGCAACCGTGGCCGCTACTGTCACCGTAGTCAGGCGGGGAATGTACAAATGTGGACTAACTAGCGGTACAGCCGTACCGGCTACATTGCATGTCATGTTCCGAGCGTCAACAGTAATGCCATTCGCCACCATAAAGTCCCAACCTAAAATGATTGGTTTTGTACAGTTTCTGACAACTTGAAGTGTATGTGTCATGGGCTCACCTGCAATACTCAAATTCACATAAATGGAGCCTACAGAGTCAAGGGGATCACCTGTGACCCAGTGAGAGGAACAAACCGTTTCATAATGGGTTTTCTCTGAAAAGCAGGTGTAGCCATTCTAAAAGTCTCACGAATGACTGAAACGTCAGCCCCTATGTCAACAAAAGCATGTACTACAGTGTCCTCAATAACAACTGACACATATCTTTTGTCTACATCAGTCACACAAGATGTCAGTAGTACCTGTGTCAGGGTGAATGTCGTTGTCCGTCTGGGCCAAAGAGAAGTTGGTAGCTGACAATCTGCCCTCATTGTCAGCTACTTGTAGTTTCCCTGCTCCCGGTATTGACGTGCAGGGGACTGGAACCGTACCCGGGCCGGACTGGGAGAGCGATGAAGGCGGCCACTTTCATAGCGGCCCGGAGAGCGACCACGGCTAGCATAGCCCCTGTTTGGAGCGTTGTAGCCCTGCGAGTAGCGTTCAGATGAGCTGGTTCGAGCAGGTGACTCCCGTTGGTTGCGTTCCTCGTCATGTGATGTGCGGAAGGAGCTGCGGCGATGTGTGTTCCGGTCGTCCGATGAGTCTCTGCGGCGTGGAGGTGACAGATGGTAGTCATCCGATGAATATCTGCCCTCACCTCGTCCAGCCGAAGCGGAGCTCCGATGACGAAATCCATAATCCCGCCTGTCCTGTCGATATGCGTCCTCACGCTGGCGATCAACCGTCATTTGTAGCTGTTAATAATAATAATGAATTCAATTTATAACGCACTTTTCATTAGTGAAAATCTCAAAGTGCTACACACATTGAATGCTACACACATTCATACACCGGTAGTGGCAGACTACCATGCAAGGTGCTTTCCAGTCCTACCGGGAGCAACTCGGGGTTAAGTGTCTTACCCAAGGACACAATGACACATGGTGTGGGGAACCGGGATTCGAACCGCCAACCTTCCGATCGGGGGACGACTGCCATTACCACTACACCACGGCCGTCCCCACTTTGTCCGTCAGCATTTCGACCGTTTTTGCCATTTTCTTGAAATCATCCCCCGTAGCTGAGTGGACTTCTTGAGGAGCAGGTGAAGGGAGCTGAGTAGACCACCCAGGTGAGACAGCAGGGTAAGCTGGTGTATAAGAAGACTGCACCGGAGATGGGGATGTGAACACTCTAGTAGCTTGGTGAGCAGCTTCAATTTGAATAGCCAACTGTAGCGCAGTCTCCAATGTTTTAACCCCCTGCTCATGACATCGCAGTTGGAGGTATGGGTCAAGTCCAGCAATAAAGCATCTAAATTTTTCTCCCTGTTTAGCATTATCGCCATATTATCGCCGTATTTTGAAAATTTCTAGGGGGCGCTCTTGAGCCGTTTCTGTGGCGATTTTTGCCACGCCCCCAAAATATGTGATTTTTCACCAGTCCTGACGAGTCCGCCAAATTTGGTGAGTTTTTATCATGTCCTGGACGACTGAGAATCTTCACCAGCATTATCGCCATAAGTTGGAAAAGCTTCCTCGACCAGACGGCAAATTTCTGCAGCGAACACAGGGAGAGCTTCACCAGGGAGGCGGCTGCGTGCATTAATGTAGCTCTGGAAAGTCGACAAATAAGCAGTTTGTCCAAACACGCTTTTCAGCTTTTCCTTCGTGGCTGAATAGTCTGTTTTAACTGCATCGGATAAACTGTCCCAGTAACTAAAAGCAGCTCCCCCCAAGTATGTAGGCAACAGTTTCGCCAAACTGTCTTCAGTAGCATCAGGATCAGCCTCAACAGTCACTTCAAAACGTCTACACCATCTTGAAAAATCCTCTTTTCCATCCCCCACAAACACGTGGCTGTACTGTGGCCTAGTACGACCCGCAGCAGAATGAAAAGGTAATTGTTCCCAAAAGTTACTCTCCATCACTGAGTATTAGTCGTTGAAACTAGTAGAAAAAAAATTGGAGGAATAAAAAAAAAGTCCGTCCTCAGCAGCGCCTATCAACATGTGCAGCATTAGCTATAAGGCTAATAGCATGCTAAGCATGTGCTCACCGCTCCAATCGCTGAAAGCGTCCACAAACCCACTGCCACCAGTGTAACACCACCATATGGGGTGGAGAAGTGTTACAAACACATCCGAAGGTCGTGGGGTAGAGAAGGAGTAATCACGCTGAAAGGGGATAGCTTGGCTGCACGAACTTTATTCAACTCTTCAGTACAATGTCATCCCCTCATGAACGTAGCCCGCGTCTGCCGTTGTTTCGCCCGCTTCACTTGAACACCCCAAAACCCACGAAGAAGACGTCTCTTAAAGACACAATAACCTAAATACGTAACTGCCCAAAATAAATCCTCTTACATCAAAATAAATCAAAATAAATCATCTTACACTAGTGATCAGGTTTTACTTTTTATTCTTTGGAGGAAGGTGTCAGCCTCCTTCTTCCAAATGTAACGTAGTTAAAATGGTTCTGGTTAAATCCTGCTAAAACTGCACCATCTGCTGGTAAAACGTTTTATTGCATCCATCCATCCATCCATTTTCTTCCGCTTATCCGGGGTCGGGTCGCGGGGGTAGCAGCCTAAGTAGGGAGGCCCAGACTTCCCTCTCCCCAGCCACTTGGAGCAGCTCCTCTGGGGGAATCCCAAGGCGTTCCCAGGCCAGCCGAGAAACATAGTCCCTCCAGCGTATCCTGGGTCTTCCTCTGGGTCTCCTCCCGGTGGGACATGCCCGGAACACCTCACCAGGGAGGCGTCCAGGAGGCATCCTAACCAGATGCCCGAGCCACCTCAACTGGCTCCTCTCGATGTGGAGAAGCAGCGGCTCTACTCCGAGTCCCTCCCGGATGACTGAGCTTCTCACCCTATCTCTAAGGGAGAGTCCAGACACCCTGCGGAGAAAACTCATTTCAGCCGCTTGTATCCGAGATCTTGTTCTTTCGGTCATAACCCAAAGCTCATGACCATAGATGAGGGTGGGAACGTAGATCGATCGGTAAATTGAGAGCTTTGCCTTTTGACTCAGCTCTCTCTTCACCACGACAGACCGGTACAGCGCCCGCTTCACTGCGGACGCTGCACCTATCCGCCTATCGATCTCACGCTCCAGTTTTCCCTCATTCGTGAACAAGATCCCGAGATACTTAAACTCCTCCACTTGGGTAAGGACCTCCTCCCCGACCCGGAGAGGGCACGCTACCCTTTTCCGGCTCAAGACCATGGCCTCGGATTTGGAGGAACTGATCCTCATCCCGGCCGCATCACATTCAGCTGCAAACCGCTCCAGCGAAAGCTGTAGATCACGAGCTGATGAAGCCAATAGGACCACATCATCTGCAAAAAACAGAGAAGCGATTCTAAGGCCACCAAAACGGATCCTCTCAACACCTTGGCTGCGCCTAGAAATTCTGTCCATAAAAGTTATAAACAGAATCGGTGACAAAGGGCAACCTTGGCGGAGTCCAACTCTCACCGGAAACGAGCCTGACTTACTGCCGGCAATGCGGACCAAGCTCTGACACCGGTCGTACAGGGACCTAACAGCCCATATCAATGGGCCTGGTACCCCATACTCCCGGAGTACCCGCCACAGAACCCCCCGAGGGACGCGGTCGAATGCCTTTTCCAAGTCTACAAAGCACATGTAAACTGGTTGGGCAAACTCCCACGCACCCTCCAGGACCCTGTTGAGGGTGTAGAGCTGGTCTAGTGTTCCACGACCAGGACGAAAACCACACTGCTCCTCCTGAATCCGAGGTTCGACTATCCGACGGACCCTCCTCTCCAGAACCCCTGAATAGACCTTACCAGGGAGGCTTAAGAGTGTGATCCCTCTATAGTTGGAACACACCCTACGGTCCCCCTTTTTGAATAGGGGAACCACCACCCCAGTCTGCCAATCCAAGGGAACTGCCCCCGATGTCCACGCGATATTGCAGAGTCGCGTAAGCCAACACAACCCCACAACATCCAGAGCCCTAAGGAACTCAGGACGAATCTCATCCACCCCCGGAGCCTTGCCACCGCGGAGCTTTTTAACCACCTCGGCGACCTCAGCACCAGAGATTGGAGAGCCCGACCCAAAGTCCCCAGGCTCCGCTTCCTCAGTGGAAGACGTGCCAGTAGGATTGAGGAGGTCTTCGAAGTATTCCGCCCACCGACTCACAACATCCCGAGTTGAGGTCAACAGCACGCCATCCCCACCATAAATGGTGTTGGTCGCGTACCGCTTTCCCCCCCTGAGACGCCGGATGGTGGACCAGAATCGCCTCGAAGCCGTACGGAAGTCATTCTCCATGGCCTCTCCGAACTCCTCCCACGCCCGAGTTTTTGCCTCAGCAACCACCCGAGCCGCATGCCGCTTGGACTGCCGGTACCTATCTGCTGCTTCCGGGGTCCCACAGGCCACATCAAAGATATTTTATTCACAGCCTGAAGCTAAAATGATGTCATTCAGAGTAGAGATTGAAATGACTGCGTTCCAAAATACAAATACTTTTAGACGTGACATTGCTCAAAGAAGCTGTCAGCAGGTTGAACGGGAAACGGGTTTTGTTTTTGGCACCCTCAAGGATTATGTGAAATCATGCACACACAAATGAGACCAAAACACGTCTGTCAAACTGAGAGGCTTTTATTGCATCACGTAGATTTATTTAGAGGAAGTGAACGGCGTCGTGCTTCCAGATGCCGCCTCGTGTTTCAGGTTCGGGATGTGACTTTTTTGTCCTTCACCTCCTCGGTGTAGACGATGACCTTTTTAGCCGTGCTGCTTCCGGAGCTTCCTGAGCTGCCAACGCTATGCGGACAAACAGACACACGGAGACGGAGTCAAACCAACGTTCAGGATGAAATCAACAGGTTTAGACTGAAAGGGCAGAACATGTGCAGGTGTGTACGTCACCTGGCCTCTCCGTCCATCAGCCTCCTGTATTCTGCGATCTCCAGCTCCAGACGCGTCTTGATGTCGAGCAGCATCACGTAGTCTTGGCTCTGCCCCTTTATGTCGTTGCGCAGCTGCTTCAGCTGCTCCTCCAGAAGCTCCACCTGCATCTGGAAGCCTTGGAGCTTCGCAGCGTATCGGGATTGCGTTTCAGCCAGATTCTCTTCCAGCCTTGATTTCTGAGGAGAGGGAAGGAGGCAATCGATTTAAACCCCTCGTCGTGCGCACGCGTTGAGGTGGAAAGCGGAGTGCAACGCCGGCCCGGGGTCACGTACCATGCTGAGTTGTGACTGCAGCTCGATCTCAAGGCTTTGCATTGTGCGACGAAGATCGGTGATTTCTGTTTTGGACGTTTGGAGGGTCTCTGTGCTCGCCGCCACCTCTTTGTTCAGCTCCGCCGACTGCAGGAGACACGAGAAGACGTCACGGGAACAAGTCTACCCAAACACGTGTCATTATTTTGCTGACGCAGATCATATGTTCTCACCTTTGCATCAAACCAGGCTTGAAGTTCTTTGTGGTTCTTCGCAGCCACAGCCTCGTACTGCTCGCGCATCTCATCCATGATCTTGGTCAGGTCTTGCTGTGGCTTGGCGTCCACCTCCACGTTGATCTGGCCGGTCATTTGGACCCTCATCAGCCTCGTACTGCTCGCGCATCTCATCCATGATCTTGGTCAGGTCTTGCTGTGGCTTGGCGTCCACCTCCACGTTGATCTGGCCGGTCATTTGGACCCTCATCGCCTCCATTTCCTGTCGAGTCAGCACGTTTGTCGTTGAGCTGTTTGCATAGCAGATCTTTTTGCCGCGCGGGAGACGGACTTGAACGTCTGGCACTCACCTCCTGGTGGTTCTTTTTAAGGAACACCAGCTCCTCTTGGAGGCTTTCTTTCTGCATCTCCAGGTCGGACCGGGCCAACGTCAGCTGATCCAGAACTCTCCTCAACTCGCCAAGATCTGCTTCCACCGACTGACGCATGGACAGCTCGTTCTCAAACCTGCGAGGCGGAAAAGAAACATTTTCATCTAGAAAGTCTGCTACATTTTTTCCCAACCATTTCCCCCCCGGTACTTACTTGGTCCTGAAGTCGTCGGCTGCCAGCTTTGCGTTCTCCTGGGCCAAAAGGACCGTTCCATTTTTCAGAATAGCTTCCTGGATCTGTTGGATACAGAAAATAAATTGTTCAACGTTTTATCTGCATTGGGTACTTTTGCGGAGCTACAAGGTCCTAGTGTACGCGACCTTTCCCTGCAGCTCAACGATGGTGGCCTGGTAAGCAGAGTAGTCCCGGGCGGCGGGGCCGGTTTTCTTCTCCATGTACTCTCGGATCTTCTTCTCCAAATCGGCGTTGGCCTGCTCGAGCTTGTGCACCTTCTCCAGGTAGGAGGCCAGGCGGTCGTTCAGGTTTTGCATGGTGGCCTTCTCGTTGGTTCCAACGTTGAAGTCCGTCTCCCCACCTGCACCATAACCATAACTCCCACTTGTACATTCAAAGCCACGGGAGGCAGAGGAGATCCTCATTCCGCTCCCGCCGGCGCCTCCGTACACGCTGGAGGCGTACTGCATCGTCATGCGGGAGCCACCCAGGCCCCCCGAGGAGCTGGACATGCTGCTGTTTCTGAGCATCGTGGCGGAGACGGTTCAGGAGGTCTGCCTGCTTTGGAGGGAAGGAGACGGCTGAGATGCGGAGCTCAGCCTCTGCCTCCTTTTTATCCTGCACATCGCTGCTGCCTCCGGGCTGGGCGGAGCCGTGCGAACCTGATGCAAACAGTCCCACCCGTCTCCTTTATGATCTATAAATCAGCTCAAACTGTGCAGCAAGAACTACAAAAACTCGCTTAAGATAAGACGTAACTTCATGCTTTTTTTTATTGGTGCTCTGTTCAAAGAGTGGAGAAAAGGCTTCTTTAAAAAAAATATTTATTTTTATTTTTTTAGAAAACTTTTGTCCTTTTGCCAAATATTTTGTGGATGATGAAACGGCCACGCCTGTTACTGTTCATGGTGCGGACAGGCTCTTGTCATTATCCTGACAGGAGTTTAACTTTGTTCAATTAGTCCATCACTCATGCAGGCGACAGCTATGCAGCTCGACCAGAACCCGACTCGCTACCAAGGCGATACCCGATACAAACAGTCCAATAAAATGCCCTGTTGTTTTCCATTGGATCTGATGTGACACCAACAGGACGGCTGTTGCGTTTCTGTGCACGTCTGCTTCATAACAGGTTTGTTTCAAATGATCATTTGTGACCAGTTTGGACTTCATTAATGTCTGGGCTCACCACAGAAATGTTATTTTCATGGAATTAAACCTTGGTGTGTCCATCGTACTCAAAGGAGAACAAGCTCCTGCCTCTTTTGATTCTTTCCATCTTGCAGCCTTTTGTTTTCAGTGGGATTTTCTTCAAGGGTCACGCATCAAACCTGCTAAAAGAAAGGTTTACTTTAAAAAACACACGTTTGCATTCAGTTCTGGATTCATTTTGGTACAGTAAAAGTGCATGTGTAAAGTCTTCATCTTCTTGCTTAGTAATAGAGTGTTTTTTTTGTTTTGTTTTTTAATTCCTTCGAACCAGCATGACTTTTGCTGACTTGGCATGTTTGCAACTTAGAAAAACACAAATCATATTTTCTTTTAATGCAGCCGCGCACCATTTTGAGGTCACGAACGCAACTCCTTTCTGTGCTCAGCGGTGTCCGTTTGAAACCACCTTTAAAGCTTGGGTATGTAACATTGTAATGTAGTCTGTAACTTTTCAAACAATATATTTTTAACATATTTCTTCACTCAGTCACTATCTACTGACAAACTGATGTTAGACAAAGTAATCTCTGAAAAAATCTATTGTCCCCTTGCTTCTCTATCAGCATTTATAAAAACACTGAAAACACAGAGTGACCAGGACACTGACAGCCAATAAAAACAGAGTTGTTTGTCACGCCCCAACCCACGCCCCCACCTGTCCCAGCCGCAGCTCGTTCTCATTCAAAGGATTGCAAAGCGATGCAGGACTGTTTTTTATGTGACACAAAATGTATTAAATATCCCTTCTTTATCCCAGAGCTGGACTTTTATTTAGTTTTTTTGCCAAAAGCCAAGTGATCGCTTCATCCTGCACTGACAGGAATGAGGAAATGGATTTGTCACGAGTCACGAGCGAATTAAAACATGTCCAACGTTGCTTCGTGAACCTCTGATGATTTCTGCTGGATTTTGTGTTGTAGGATGAGTGATTCGTGGTTTTATTAAATTTTTTTAACAGTTATATTATCATATAAACACAGAATATCGCAGCGCAGAGACAGGAGGAGGTGGAGCATTCCAGACCAGCGCTGACAGAAAGAGGAAGTCACGAGCGAATTAAATCATGTCCAAACGTTGCTTCGTGAACCTCTGATGATTTCTGCTGGATTTTGGGTTGTAGGACTAGCGTTCCATGGTTTTATTATATTTTATTAGAAGGTTTTATTAACATAAACACAGAATATCGCAGCGGCTCTGAGCAGACAGAAGCAGGGGGCGGAGCAGATCCCAAGTTCAGCAGAAGCACGGACTGAGCCATATATGGCTCTGAGGGGAGGGAGCAGAATGCTTTTCTGCGCTGAAAATATTTCTAAGTCCCAGAGAGTCCCAGAGTGTTCAAATATCGCAGACCCCACCTTTAAATCTACATAGAAATAATAAAAGTGAGGGTCCACACAGAGTAATGAGGTTTGGATCATGACCGAAAGACCGAGATCCTGGATGCAAGCGGGCGAAAAGAGCTTGTTTTGCCTATTTTGAAGCTCCGCCTTAGATATACGGTGAAGATGCTCCGTCACGCGGGGGGAGCTTGGAGTAGAGCCGCTGCTCTTTTGCACCGAAAGGAGTCGGTTGAGGTGGTTCAGGAAACTGATCAGGACAACTCCTGGACCCCTCTCTTTGGAGGTTTGCTGGGCATGTCCCACTTGGAAGAGACCCCAGGGTAGACAGAATTCTCTGCAGTAAATTGCTGAAGTTCCATGATTTGGTAGATTATAATATTTTATCAGTTATGTATAGAGCTCAGAATAATGCCCTACCTTCAAATATCCAAATGTATTTCGTAAAAAGATCAAGCTGTTACAATCTTAAGGGGACAGATATACTGTATTTGTAAACCCACAGTTTGAAGGGACGGTCTACCTTAATTCAGGGAGTTGGACTGTGGAATGACTTGGAGACAGATGTTAAGGAAGCCAAATCAATGTTTGTATTCAAGAGAATGGTCAAAATCGAATTGTTTAAAAATATATGTATATGAATGGAGTTGACTGAGAAATGTATGAGAATTAGAAAATTAAATGAGTTATTCATTTTGTTTTGTTATTTATAGAAAATGGTTGTTTGAATTGTTTATTAGAGAATAAGGAGCAGATATAATAAGATTTTTTCTTCATCTGCTACCTTTCATTTTACATAAAAAAAATTCTTATTACATATATATTAATTGTTTTGTATTTCATTATAAAATGAATAAATAAAATAATTATATATCCTCTCTGGCCTGGAAACACCTTGGAGACTCCCAGTAGGAGCTGGAGCATGTTTTAGGGAGACGGAGGTCTGGATTTATGTCCTGCATTTGTTGCATCAGCAACCAAACCACAGAGAAGTGGTAGAAGATGAGCTGAAATTTGGTCAGTTGTTATCTGATTATTTCCTGCACATGCTCAAAGCACTAAGAGATTTGATTTTAAAACTTGGCTTTAAAGGGGACCACAGATGCAAAATTCACTTTTTAATGTTTTTGTACTCAACTTTGGGTATTTACTTCATAAAAAAACAGTCCTAAGGCCAAAAAAATGCACCCAGTGGTTTATTTACTATAAGTATATTTATTTATCTTAGATAGAAACGGCGCCGATTGCACTTCCTGCGGTTTGTTACGTCACAAACCGCAGCCACAACCCACAGCCACAACCCATCCCAACCTTTGTCCCGCCCCCGTCACCTAGCAACCCCTGGTAATGCTCCACCCACGCGGTTCCTGAGTTCATCTCAGCCTGCACACTAGGTGGCGGTATGCACCTAACAGTTGTTTGCGATCCGCCATAAATCAAATGGAGAAGAAGAAGAATAGTTCATCTCAGCAGAATGGCTCCTAAAGTTAAATGTTGCGTTGTTGGCTGCATTACACAACATGTGTCGATACACACTCTTCCAGTCTCAGAGAGCAGAGATGCGTGGCTTAATTTTATTTTTAATGGCAATGTCCAGGCGACATTACCGAAGAAGAATTACACTTCTTATATGATGAAGGACTACTTTTGCACAACTGCCAGTTTGGTTGAGTGGTTAGCGCACTGGACCGCCACCCGGGAGACCTGAGTTCGCATCTTGTCCATTGCATCTTTTTTTTTTCCCCCTTTTTTTTTTTAAAGCCTTTTGTTTCGGAGAAACCCTCTCTGACCCTCCTGGCGCAGATAATGGAGCACTAAGCAGATTTAAAATTGATAGTTTTCAGATAAAAAGACAGCACCGCTGTGAGTGTGTGTGTGTGTGTGTGTGTGTGTGTGTATGTGTGTCCGCCAGTGACTGCTCGCTCCCTCCAGCTCGCGCGCACGGTGAGAGTGAGGGAGAGAGGGAGTTGGACATGACAGGAAGAATAAAAAATGACACGACAACTTGTACACTGTGATCTGTTGCGGTCCAATTCAGCTCAGCTCGACTCTGTGGCAGTAACGTGAGTTGACTTCCTCGTCTGCCTTTGGAGGGCGGAGTTAATGTAAGCAGATCTTTGAAGGGCGTGCCACGAGATCTCATTATCATAAACCGGTCGTTCAAAACGAAAGTTAAAAATGGCAGAATTAAAAAGGGTATAATTGATTATCTAAGAATTATTTTGTGTATTAAATTGAATGAACAGTGTCTGGTAACCCCAAAGAAATACCATAAAAATTTTAAAAACATATCTGTGGTCTCCTTTAATGTTTGGAGTCAACAGTGTCTGTTAGTGACACATGTCATGAACCACAGGATGGATTGAAATGAAGTTCACAGAAAGTAATCTTTAGATGTACATCTACAACTGTTAAACTTCTGGAGTCAAACTGATTCAAGATGGCTGCCACAGGCGATCGACGTTAGCACACACAAACATGGCTATAGCTTCTGTCAGTTTTATAAATATTCAGATCAAATTTGGTGTGGTCGTAGCTGAGCATGACCTCCAACATGTTTGTTAACGCTACTACTTATTGTGTACATTTTTTCCTTAAGACTTTGACAATAAATTTGGCATCAACTACATACCGGGTGTGTCTGTTAGTAAAATATCTTGTGAACCACTAGACAAATGTTTATGAAACTCTCAGAAAGTAATGCTCAGATGAACGTCTACAACTTGTTAACGTTTTGGAGTCAAACTGATTCAAGATGGCCGCCACAGCTGATCGAATTGAGCCATCTCAAAAATGGAGATAACTCTGTCAATTTTACAGCTACTGAGCAAAGGTTTGTTGTGGTAGTAGCTGAAGAGTTACCTTTAACGCATTCTCTGTTATGCTAACTATATGAATATTGCATGGTTTTATTCACGCTCAACTCATCACGCACATGAAACATTCTGCCTCTCAAACTGTTTCCATCTCTCAATAATTTTTGGTTTTCTTAAATTAGCTCACCTGAAATCACTTATAGCTCATCTTTGTACCTGGTTTCCTTGCAATAAATACTTAAAGAAATTATTAAACTCAACCCGGCAGCAGAGCATCAAAGGTCAAATGAATTTGAGCAGAAACAAATTTAATCTGTAGTCTGATGGGGTTAAATTAAGAGGTTGGTGTGCAGGACGAGTTCCGGTTTTTACCGTATAAGACTGGACGTTTTCAACAGGATTTGATTTGATTTGATGTTTGTTTATTCATTTTAAAAGAACAATACAAAACAGTTTCATCAGATACAAGAACACAAGTAGGATAAAATGAAAGGAGCAGAAAGAGGAAGAAATCTTATTATATCTGCCCCTTATTTCACAATTTGTTCAAACAATGATAACCTTCAAACTACATCACAAAATGAATAACTCTACTTAATTTTTCTAACTGTAATACACAAACACACTAAGCTACATCATATATAGTTTTTGAGCAAGTCCTTTTTGACCTTTTTCTTAAATGTATACATTGATTTTGCATTTTTAACATCACTCTCCAGAACATTCCACAATCGAACTCCCTGAATTGAGGTAGACCGTCCCTTTAAGCTGGTTCTGAATTGTGGTTTGATGAATATCTCTGTCCCTTTGAGATTGTAATAACTTTGTCTTTTTATAAAATTTCTTTGGATATTTAAAGGTAATGTGTTATTATGAGCCCTATACATAACTGATAAAATACTATATTCTACCAATTCCTGGAATTTCAATAAATTTAGCTGAAGAAACAAGGTGTTTGATGGGTGACTGAAATGTTTTCTGGTGATTACTCTTACAGCTCTCTTTTGTAAAATAAAAACAGGCTTTGTAATTGTTTTGCACGCTTTTCCCCAAACCTCAATACAATAGATTAAATGTGGAACAATGATTGTGTTATACAACATATACAGAGCTTTATCAATTAAAAAATCCCTGACTTTATACAGTACTGCAATTGATCTAGCTATTTTTGTTTTAATGGAATTTACATGATGTTTCCATGTCAGTTTGTCATCAATGATAACACCCAGAAACTTCACTCACTTTACAGATCTCAACATCTTCAATTTCAAATGGATCATCAACAGTTATCTTTTTGTTACTGAATATCATGTAATTAGTTTTGTCAAAATTCAATGATAATTTGGTTAGTTTAAACCAAGTTTGTATTTTTATAAATTCTGTTTTCATTATATCCAAAATCCGTTTTATGTCTTTACCCAAACAGAAAAATGTGGTGTCATCTGCAAAAAGAACATTTAAAGAGTCCTGACTCCTGACACATTTACCAAGTCATTCACATATAAAATAAATAACTTTGGTCCAAGCACAGAGCCCTGAGGAACTCCACAAGTGATATCACGGAGGTCAGATCTAACATCATTTATTTGCACAAACTGTTTCCTATCTTTCAAATAGCTAGATACCCACTGTAATGCTGGTCCTCTAATACCATATTTATTTAGTTTTTCAAGGAGAATGGTGTGGTCAATGGTATCAAATGCTTTTTTTAGATCAACAAAAACACTAACACAGTACTGTTTATGATCGACAGCAGTAGTTATTTGTTCCATTAAATCCATGAGAGCCACTGATGTAGAGTTTTTTCCTATAAACCCATACTGACTGCTATACCGTACTTAAAATATTTTGTTTATCAATAAATTGATCCAATCTGGTCATGATGTTGATGATGATGTTTGTAAAGATAAACCTTTGATAAGACATTCATCAACAGCAAACGTACAATCGTTCAAAAATCAAACTGATGGAACGGCTGAGTGACGAGTCCTGATTTACATGAGTCATAGTTTCATTTTGTTTTTTTACACATTCCTGTCTCTGGTTCGGAGGCCATTGTTTTCCTGTTATCCTTGTCTTCAGTCAATCATTCACACCTGTTCATCTGCTCAGTAATCACTCCTCCCATCACACTTTTACTCCCAGTTCACACTCACCCATTCCATCCCACTACAGTAGTTTGAAATTTTAACATGCCCTCAGTCACAAACACTCATTGAGGTGGCATTTGAAAACATAGTTTCTAACAAATTTTCATCTCCGTCTGTCCAACGATCTCAGCTAAGTGAGGAACTTATTTAACAGTGACGTCACTTCCATGTTTCAGCGTTTTTCAAGCTGAAATATTCTGATATTCCTGCAGGAAGTGCCCCACGCTGCACTGGATGCAGCTGCCACAGCTGTTCATGTTAGCAAAATATGTGAAAATAACCATGTATGGCGAATATAAATGACAAAGTTTTATAAATTTGCATTCACATGAACCGGTCCTATATTTTCTTTTCTTATTTCTTAGATCAAATAACCCACAAGGCCTCATGGGTCATTTTAACCTGAGGGCAGCAGGAGGGTTAATGGAGTTGTAAACAGCAATGAACTTTAGTCTTGACCCCACTCAGATTAGCTGTTAACTCACCACTCCAGTCAGATTGAAACTTTATTTAGCCAAACTGAGCTATCAACAACAGGTAAGATAATAACTGTTCAAAATGTTTCCACAGAACCCACTTTAAAGATGTTAACATTTGATGCAGCCACCGGGACTTTTTGACTTAAAGCTTCTATTTATTTATTTTTATTTTTTATTTTGCAGTTCGTGTCGATCAGTTGACATTAATCCCTGCAGCTTTTCAATCTACACACTGACAAACAAATGAGTTTAATTAAAATTAATTACTCTGCAGGTTTTCGTCCACCGCACATACCACTGTTTTAAATTGGCTGTAAAGTTGTTGTTGTTTCTGTTATCAGGGTAATTAATTTAATGACAACAGCATGCGCGGTACAGCAGCAAGGTGTGTCTGTGGTTTCTGTGTGCATGAAGGGCACGTTTATACTCTGAGGCTCGCTTCGATGAATGGAATAATCAAAATTCTATTAGCTAATATAATCAATTTAATTCAATTCAGTTCATTTATATAGCGCCAAGTCAAAACAGAAGTCATCTTAGGGCACT